>OY987282.1:17551681-17842218 GCA_963920785.1 Sphagnum contortum
CGGACCCACTAAGTGAATTAATAAGTAGTATCGATAAGATGCCTACCGCAACTTTGTAGTAGCAAAAAACTCAGGTCCAGGTGCCAGTAATGTCACGTCACTTCGTCCCCTTGACCCTTTTGCCCATAACTTTGTATCATCATCGTACTCAACTTTGTATGCGCGAAGAACTCAGGTCCAGGTGCCAATAATGCCACGTCACTTCACCCCCCCCCCCCCCCCCTCTCGACCGTTTTACCCTCAACGGTGAATCAAACACATTTTGCCTATCCTCAACTTTGTGGCATTTTTTTGACCTTAGCTTTTTTGTACCACCAGTAAAAGAAAATATTTTCCCCATTTGTGACGAACTTTTTTGCTTTACTATTATATAAATTTTTTTAACCCCAAATCAAATCTGAGTAGATATTCAAGAAATCTGAACAATTTCTCCAACAAAATAAATCCTTAAAAGAATTCTTTTGATACCCTCTATGAAATTTAAACTGAAATCCAATCAATAGGAGAAGCCTCTTTCTTTTTCACAAATTTAGAAATAAAAATAAAAATAAATTATTTTTAAAAAAAAACTTAAGAATTTCTTCTTGCATATCCTTGATTGATTATCTTTTAAAATGTCCAAGGATGACCATACAATTAAAACTATTTTTTTTGGTTGAAATTATTCAAAGAGAATGATATGATAAATTCCAAAAAAATCACCCATATATCAGTTCCTCAAAAATTTCTCATCACTGGAATTATTATTGTAGGTTTTATATGTTATAGTATCTGTGAAGTCACCATGTCTTTGGGCCGTAGTTTGACCCTTTAAATGTCTGAAGTGAGTATATAATAATAACTATGCTTCTTGAGGTCTTATTTCTGTGTGAAGAGGAAAAAAGTGAGCTCTCTTTATTGAAAAACATAAGCAACTTTTTAAATAAACTATTCAAGTTCCCTATTACAATAATCAATGGGTTGGTTCTTTAACCTTTTTGACTTCAAGCTTTTGTTTTGTTTGTTTGTTTGTTGTGGACCTTATGGTAGTTATGAAATTAAAGGACTCTCAATTTGACATCTTGACTCAAGGGGGGGGGGGGGGTATAAATAAAATAGGTAGTATTCAACCATTAGCTTCACAGCTTCTTTTTTTTTTTTTCCTTGGACTTTTTTTTTTTTTTTTTTTTTGGCTTCTATGGATGGCTCTTTGTATTAAAAAATAGAGTATTATTGGCAAATTTGAAATTTTCTTTCTTCACACATGAATGGCTAAAGTAGTAAATTTGTATTCATATCAATTAGTTGTTTGGGACCTTTTAAAGTTCTTTGTTTTCTTTTGTGGTGGACATCTTTGATTGGCCTATCACAAAAATAATTAATTAAACTTTGAATAGTCCCAATGTAAATATGTTGTAATCTCATCCTTTTGGACTGGTTATATAGGTCACAAGAGTAGAACTAGGGGCAAAAGATATGAGATAAAGTGAGGAGCTATTGGGGACTTGAGGAACATGTTGGGAACTTGATGAGAATACAATGAAAAACTTCATAAGAAGTAACACTTTGAGAACAAACCCCAAAATCTATTTAAATTGCTTCTTAATGTTAAATTACAAATATCCCATGCTTAGACTAAGTCATGATGTTTGAGTCCAAATCTAGATAACATTTTTTTGAGCTTAATATGGACACCAAGAGGCCTCACTCAAACCTAATGGTACCAATGTAGGTACCACCTAAACCCTAAAACCCTAAACCTTTGCCCATCAGCTTTGTGGTACTAAAGATTGCATTATTTCTTTTTGTAGTGATGAAAACCTTAGTCTTCCAATGACAAAAATTAGCAAAGTGACAAATTTATATGGACAATTTTAAGTATATGTGTGATGATTTCAATTATAGTTTTTATTGTGTAATGGTTACCATGGCATGAAAATTAAACAAATCTTAATGGTATTTTCATTTTTTCCCCACTTGTTTTCAATAATACTTTTAGCACCCATATTTTTATCATAACATTTTAGCTATTTTTAACCTTTAAAAGAAAAAAAACATTGCATTAGCATAAATGTGATAACACCATGTTTGTCAAGTTATTGTCAAATTTGGAAACTAAAAAATTAGAGCCTTAATTGATCAATATGAAATTTAATTTTCTCAATGGATTATTTAGTGTTAAGTAAAGGATCTATGTTCAACTTGATTGTGTCAAACAAACATATATAGGTTTCAGAACGTTAAGACGATTCAAAATATAAATTTGAAACCTTTGAATTTTGAGAAATTAAAAAGTAAGCAATCTATTAAGAAATTGTTACCCCCATTGTTTGAAAAAGCAAGTGTTTTCTAAAACATATTTTAGAATCTTTTCCTTTTGAAAGTAATTTTACTTTGAAATTTGTTTTTTACAAACTATGTTAACAATAAAATTTCAAATATTCTTCAAATAAATTTGTTTCTACCTTTTTTGTCATTAGTTGCGTTTTAGTTTTCATGATCAAATCATTTTATTGCTTTCTTTGTTTTCCAAAATAAAATTGACAAACACTTAATGCATTCAAATGATCTTTCATCTAAATTATTTTCTTATCTAGGTCTTCAACTAACACTAGCCAAATACATTCATTCCCGTTTCCTAATGGATGATTATAATATAATTAACCTAGAATAATGTTGAATGGATAGAAAAAGACATTTTAACATTCCACTTTTGATGTAAGTATAATAATAGAAAAGGTAATTCAAACTTTTGTTGGTTTGACTGAATTGGAATTGTGATTATAACTAGTTTGCCCTAAGGTCAACCTTGTCATGAAATAATTTTTCATATGTTGAAATAATGAATTATTGTGAAAATATGAGATTGAGGTGTTAAAAATCATCGTTATTATGGCATACTATGGTAAGAATAATTTAGTTCCTCATATGACATTTATATAATTAACTATTGTAGATCATGAAAAATAAAATAACTTCAAATGCTTTAAAAGATGATTTGATTTTTCAAAGCATAACACATATTATATTCATCTTGTCAACTTTGACATTGATTTTAGATTATGTTTTTCAAATGCCAAAACCTTTTGACGTTGAATTTGTTGAAAGGGAAAAAAGATTAAACACATTTTTAATTAATTCTAGACTTTGAAAAAGTCTAAAAATAAAAACAATGAATTATGAGAGTTTAAAGATAAATAGAATAACATATTCAACCTGGTGGGTGCCAAACAAAATGTTAAAATGACAAATTTGAATAAGAATTTTTTTTTCACCATGAGAATAAATATTGCACAACATCATCATCAAGTAAACAATTTGTTGGCAAAATCAAAAAACCAAATTTGAGATATCTACTAAATTTTATGCCATTGAATTGTGCAAAGTTTCAACAAAAGAATTTACAATATTTAAAAGTATTGTATCTCATAAACCATTGGTGGACCATTAAACACAAAAGCTTGTAAGACATTGAGTAATTGAAAAAATAAATTATTAAACAATAAAATCATCTAATGACCACCAATATGTATAATAATCCTAACTTTGAAACATACTAAGACATATATATTCAACATGTAACTCACATAATATTGGTTTGGACATGGATGATGTGTGTCTAAAACACATATGAAACAAATATAAATAAAATAAAATAAATTTCATTCATAATAAAATTTTGCATTTTATAATAGACTTGTTTCATACGTGTTTTATATGCATAACATTTGTGTTTAAACAATATGAACATGTGAAAAAATATGTTTTACAAAAAAATTATTACCAAAACATGACCTAAGAAGCTTGTGAGGTTGACAAAATTGAAAAACAAAAACATGACCATTAGATTTTGTGCATTTGCAAATGACAAGTGTAAGTGACTTTGCAAAGGACGATGTGCAAAAATAAAAAAAGCCACATTTGGGGACTTTTGTGAAGTCCCTTTTGTGTTTGGTCCTCTGTTAAATTGGGTCCTAAATGTCATCATCCATATGAATGAACGTGTCAAGTCTCATCCCTTTGATGTCCAGACTGCGGTGTTTTGAAGACGAAGAACACAAGGTCGAAGAACCGGAAGAAGACGACGACGATGAGTACGAAGAAGAGGTGTCCCCCAAACTGAAATGATCTGCGTTTTCCCAAGAATCACGTGCAGTATCTCGTTCCCTGGACTAAATTTGGAGTTGGGTTTATCGAGATCTGCAAATAATTTTAAGACCCAAAGCTCCGATGAGGTGGTGAAGAGAGAACGAAAAAAACCCAGAGGTTTTTTAGGTTTTTTATGGAGATTCTAGTGACCTTGGTAATGGTGGTTCTCGGATTAGGTCTGCTGTGGGCAGTCAAGATGCTCGGGAGCACCGTGGCAGGCAGGACGCGAGCTCGTGGGGCCTCGCGGTCGCAGGCGCGGCGGCATTTCGTGAATGCGGCGCAGTTGTTGGCGAAGTCGCGGAGTCCCGAGAACGCTGGGGCAGTAGGGCGGAAGATAGCGCGCGAGGCCGTGGCTGAGGCGGATGCTGCCATTCTTCTGGACCCAAAGGATGCCGCTCTGCACATCGTGAAGTCTTTGGCTCTGCAGCAGCTGGGTCGCCCTGCCGCCGCTCTGCGCTCCCTGACTACGGCCCTCACCAAGCCCGCTTCTCGTTCCCTGTCCCCTTCCGAAAGAGCGGAAGCCCTTGCAAAGCGCGCAAGTAAGTCTTCTCTCTGCTGGAATTCGTGATGTTGTCGACAAGACCTAACTGCAATTTCAGGCCATGGAAAACCCTAAACTGAAGCGTTGCTAGCAATTGAAAAAATTGAAGAATGCACTATAAATGACATTATTGTGCATTTTGCTTGGATCGTGTTTCCAGGCCTGTTTTTGGAGCAGGGGAAAGGTAGGAGAGGTCTGGATTTAGCCATTGCAGATTTGGAAGAATCCTTGAGCCTCAAAGCAGACAATGTTGATGTACAATGCATGTTGGCAAGTTGCTATGAGAAGAATGGCCAAAAGGTGAAGGCAGTTACAGCCTATCAAAAGTCCCTTGCTCTGGATCCTGACTTTTCAGAAGTCAAGAAAGGCTTGTCAAAGGTAGAGTCATAACGAAAGAGTTGAAGTTCCTTCCCAGTCAGCAATTCCCCTGCTGGTGGCTCTCTCTCTGTGCCTGTGTAGAAGCTGCTCTGTGGTGGCCGGCACACCAAGGTTTTGGATCCAGGTGGGTAGTTTTTATCTCTGGTGCTGGACTTCAACTCACTGAATATAAAAGTTGATTCCTCTGCCTTTGAAGAAGGTGAAACAGGGCTGGTGGCTACGCATGCTAAGTGCCCAAAGTTCACAGTTTTGTCATCAAGCATTTAGCATAGAATCATACTGCAGTGTACAGCACTAGAGATAATTTATTGTGCAGATTCTGCATCTATCATTGCACTGTTTTTAAGCAGCACCGACTTTTTAGTATCACAGAACACCAAGCTTTTACATGGTGTTTTCACTTACCATGTGGCCTCAGAAGATACTATGTGTAAACTATGGCTGTCAGATCTACAATTTGGAAGAGATCTGGTCAGTGATGATTGAGCTATCTACAAGCAGAGAAATAGTTTGCTATTGTGCCTTGCCTTGTTGTCATCACTAGAGTGCACATCTGCTTCTTTTACATTCATGAACACAGTGCCAAGATCCTGTTGTTGAACCCCTGGCTCTCAAGTGGGTTAGTCCTCCTTGGTGGATAAAAGCAAGTTGGCTCAAGACTGCTAAATCAAAAAGCAGGCAACACTATAGATGGTAGACTATGCATCTGGCAACACAACAGCAGCAATTGAAGCGTGTTGCAGTTCTATCTATGATTGTTTTCACTGTTGCTCTCTTTGGCTGTTGTGCAGCTGATGTGTTTTTTGACATGTTTTGTAACTTGCTAGTCTAAAGTAAAGGGACCATTGGAATTGGAACCCCACTGTAGTAGTAGCTCTCAAAATTGCTACTGTTTTAATCTATTTGTTTTTGACAACTAGTCTCTGGGAAATAGGAGCAGTCTTTTGGGCAACTGCAACCTTTCGCAGAGTAAAAATGCCACAAGGCAGTTCAAGAATCACATGACAGAAGGTCAAAAAATAATGTGCCTGCTCTTTGGAAAGGGACCAAAATCATGCAGTCTGAAGCAGACTCCAAGCATTGTGCCTGCTTGATTATTCAGGCAGGGCCAGAATCACCATACCCAGAACAAGACTCTGAGTGTGGAAGGCCATAATGCTGGTTGGTCTTCTGCTCTGGAGTAGTGATGCACAGACTTGGTGGCCCCCATTGCATCTCATCATTTCTGATGTGATTTTCAGAGTAACCTTCACGTCCTTGCCAAGTTCACATCCTTCACTGCTGGCCTTCCTTGCCCTCCAGACAGCAAAGCTGATTTGGTCCATCAAAGAACCATGTCAAATGTCAGTTTCACTCATCAGACTGGGAGTATAGTTGCATTCTACAGCTAATTTGACCTCCAATTTGATTGTGTAATCTAATAGATCACAATGTCCTATCCAAGAAGTGAAGAGGATAAGAACAACACAAACAAACCCATTTCCTTCAATCAAAGCTGACATGCAGCTTGAGAGAGGACACACAAGTAGCTGCTAGAAATAAAGGACTGTCCTGCTAAAGAAGAATGGAGAGGAAGCTGACTTAGTTCAAATTTGTTACGTACAAGGTCCCTTGGAACTGGGTCACTGGTAATGGACCTCACAGCATCTGCCAGTTCCTTACGCAATTCCATTAACTGTGCTGCTGTCCTGGTAATCAACCCATCATCTGTTAATTTTGTTGCATGCTCATATGGTTTCCTCATATACCAACAAATTTGGACTTCCCCATAAGTCAAGAGTTCATTTGGAGGGTAGTGTACTGTGAGGAAGATACACTAGATTATGGCTCTGCTGTATCCTGTCCTCAATAATGTGAAGCTATTGGGTTTCAAATTCACTATCATAAACCTGATCCTTCTGCTAGAAACAAGCATGCCACCACCCAAGGACCAACAGTAAACTTCACCAACAAGCAATCCTCTGTTATGATACAGTCATCCTTTCTGGACCTTTGAAGACTTATTAGGATTGACAGCTTCACAGGACTGCCGGTACCAAGTTGGCCTTCACTGGAGCTTAGTAACAAAGTTAAGTTTTTTGGGCACCAGTTGGAGGAAAGTGAAGTTGGTGTGAGTACCTATTCACTGAAAGGAACCATGAGTGAAGAAGGTGTCGAGCTTCTGCAAGTAGGTCTGGAGCGAGTGCCAGACTTGCAACCATGGTAGAAAATGCTCCACAGCTCTGAAGCTCTGCCTTCACTGAGCCTGATGGTTGCTGCATGGCATGACGTGCCAGAACAGAGATATCACGCTTAAAGAGATATGGCCAGAGCCTCCATACATGCAATCTGTGCACGAATATCTTTGAATGAGTGTCCAAACTACATCCAAGCTTTGTCCTTTGTGACAATCACAATCTTAGTGTACCTAAGGACAAATTTGTTAGTCTTCCCACAGTGCAAATCTCTGAGGTTTTCTTAGATACATTCTCTCTGCATTCTCAACAGATACTTCTTGGTGCAGCAGCAACAAAGCAACCTTGTAAATCAACACAGATATTTGATCCAGATGTACTGCCCAATTGTTTGTTTATCTAGTGAAGAGAATTGGTTGACACACCTGGCAAAAGGACTGAGCTTGTTGTAAATCTCTTCCTTGTTCTTCAAGCAGATATCAAGAATCCCCTGTGCAGCCCAGGCTGCATCACTAACTCCATCCTCTGCTTTGCTGATCCTACTCCTCACATAGACAATAGATCTTGGAGAAGGCTGCTGCAAGTAAGAACTCATAGCTGTGGCTGCTTTCAAAAACATCTCCACCAATTCCAAAACGAGAGCTCCTGGCAAAGCACAACATCCAAAGAGACATATACATCAGCAACAAGCTAGAAACTGACGAATTCAGTAACAAAAAAACACTTATAATCCAGGTCAACAATGATGTGTTTTACAAGCAAAATTTCAAAAACCCAATAAATCACTCAAGCAGTCATTACCATTAGTTTGTCCGCTTGCAACAAGCATTTCAAACTTTTGTGCGATTTGTTGCAACTCAAATGCTGAGAAATTTCTCACCCGCAGAACCGAAGCAAGGCTGTCAACCAAAAACCTACTCACTGTATCACAAACCTGTGTGTAACCCATCACCAGCAAAATCACAGCAACATCATCATCCTCCCACCAGGTTGGTTGCACAAATTTTCAGACTAAAAAAACCCATCACCACAATTGGTGATTTAGGAGCCACAAGAAGAAAGAAAGAAAGAAAAAGCCATAGAGAGACAGACATACCAGAGGTGTTTGAACACCCATCAATCCAAGAGCAACGTTCACCAAGGGGGATGCTTGCTGGAATTGCAGCATCTGCCCCACCATCTTCTCGGCTGTCTCTTCATTCCCCCTCTCAGTAGTTGTTCCATTCCTATGAAGAACAATGCCGCCCTCCCCAGTACTCTGGTGTTGTCTCTTGAGCGATTCCAAGAGCTCCAGTACATTCTCCACGTTCATGGAGGGGTGTGTCAGCAGCAGCTTCGCTTGCCTCTATCAGCTGAATAGCTCTTTTGTTTCACATCAGGAGAATTCACTCTTGCCAACATCTTGAGCAAAATCCTCGTCCAAATCTTCCCAAACTGTTCCACTGCCAATTTCTCTCTCTAAAATTCTGCTCACTCTCAGAAAGAAAGATTTTTGCGGCAACCACAAACTCAAACAACAAAAAAAAAAAAACGCCGTGCACCAACCAAGTACTGAACATTGAGGCATTCAAGGTGCTTGCTTGCTTGCTTGCTGAATGCTTCCATCTGCAAACAATTGAGCATCGACAGGACACAGGAATGCAGGAAAAAAAACATGGTCGCGAACATCAAGAACTTCTTCATACACTCTTCTTCTCTTAAACCCTAATCCAAGCCCTAACGAAAGCTGGCTGTATCTTCTTCTTCGCTCCTTTCATCATCAGTTTTCCTGTGAGACACTTTTGTGACATTGAGATTAGGTCCTGTGTGAATGGGGCAACTTTTTGGATGAAGATTTAACTAGATGGATTTCTTGCCGATGAAAAGATTGTCTGTGTGATTTGTTTGTTTCGTTCGCTTTGCAGTTAAATCTTTGGCTGTTTAATATTTGCAAAAGTATGAATGCTTTCAGATGATGGTTGTGAGTTGTGTAGGGCGAGCCTTCATGATTGAATCGAACTCGCAAGATTTTGAGATGCTCATTAGACATTGGTGATGGTTGGAGTTGGCAGCTTTGAGTTGTTTTCTTGTTAATCAATGAGGTGTTGGTGAGAAAGATTGGATGGCAAAGGGGAATTTGTGGTGGAAGATTTAGTAAGGAGGAAGCATATTAACAAGGAGGTTTTTGGCGTGTTGGTTTGGGGAGTATGTTTGTGTGTTCAAAAGTTAGAGGTTGCATGTTTTTGAATAGTTTTTGGAGAGGAATGCTTTGGATTGTGTTCTTGGTTTTCTTTCAGCTTTTCTGAGATTTTTGTCGTGTTGTGTTTGATGACAAAAAATCAAAGAAGTTCATGTAAACATAGTGGGGATGAGGTGTGAAAATGATGAAAAGCATATCATAATCTCGAGAATCACTGTGCTTGGGAATAAGTTCATTTTGTGAGGATTGTGTGGGTTGTTGTGCATTTTGCTAAGGTTGATTTGCTAAGGTTGAGGGTGAATACTTGTTTCTATCGGAGTTCCAAATGAAAATTGTCGTATGGATTTCACAAGCTATCTATTGTAATTATTTGGTAGTTTAACCACTTGTCAATACCTTTAGTTTTTGGAGATAGGAGTGTTGGGGTATTCATTAAATAAATTGAATCATGTTTTTGTTACGACTTGCATTCAACTTGGTTGAAATATATGTTGATATTTGCATTAGTGTCTATGTAGTTGAGAAGTTGAGTGTAAATATGATGTCACCATAACATTAGTCATGTTGTAATTGAGATATAAGGAGTGTTGCAATCAATCTACTACCTTTTTGTTTTGGTGACAACTTTTTTTCCCACATCTCGAATCAATTTTTTCTTTTTTTCTTGAGCTAAGAAAGGAATAGTTTTTGTCTTTTATTTTCCAAACAAGATTTATTGCACGTCAATTGAACAAGGATATCATGGTCAACATTCAAAAATGATGTTTTGTAATGGAGTTTCACCACATTACTATGAATTGCTAAACAATACTTAAGCTATGTAAACATTCATGTTGCTTGAAGCCTTATGTATCAAAAAGACATATTGTAGGAATTTTAGGTAAGTGGATTCTAGTTTTGTAAACATAAGAATGTAAGGGTAGAGATTTGTTGAGTTGTGCATTTCTAGAATGGTTTATAAAATATACATGGGTAAATGCATAGATAAGATCTACTGCACAGAGATAGGGTTTATTGCTTTTATTGGTTCATCCCAAATAACATTTGTTTTAAAAATGTTTTTCACATCTTTTGGATGCTTGTAGTGCATCCGTTTATATTGTTTATAAGTTTGAAAAGATGACATTATGGGATAAACTTTTGGGAAGGATAGGCATTCCAATATCCCATACTATTTTTAGGTAGTCAAATAAGTACACTAATTAGATAAATATGTAGGTAATTAAGAGTTAGGTACATTAATGAGGTATGTAGGTAATTAAAAAAATAGTTACATTAATTAAGTATATGGATAATAAAAAGGTAGGTAGATGAATACACTAAAATTAAGTCAATGTAGCAGTTAATTATAATAAAATAAATAATTAGTTAGTTAATTACACATTAATTAGTGTACTTTAAATAGGTAATTAATTAGTAACTTAACATAGGTATGTAGGTAACTTATTGTACTCTCATACATAGGTTACTTAATTCATCTACATGTCATATTTAACATACATATCTTATATGTTACTTATAGGCTATTTAAAATATGTTAACTATTTAAAGCACCTACAGATCATACCTATACTATATACCTAAGTTAAGTATGTAGCTTAGGTATGTAAGCCATGTATATAGATAGCCTAATTATTTAAATACATGTTAATTAATATATTTAGCCGACATACCTAAATCAAACTACTTGTTTATGTCATAAATTAAGCTACTTAAATAGGTAGCCTATTAATGTAAACCTAGATGTATACCAATCTATACCTAGGTATATAGGTAGGTTAAAGGGTCTAAAGTAGTTTACTTAGATGCAAGTTGTAAACGTGAATAATGTTTCATCTATTTAGCTAATTATTTTTTCATCCCTTTCCAAAAAAATTACCAAAATAGTTGAACACACAATTTGTGACATAATCATGTCATCAATAATTGCATGATGTTTTGTAATGTCATATTTTCAATTGACATCGATTATAGGTCAATTGAGGATAAGTTTGTCGATGTTAAGAATATTCCAAAGGTGACCCCTTACTTTAAGGCCATTTAAAACTATTTATCAAATTAATAGGCGAATCAACTTACTTGATAATCATATATTGGAAAATGATATGAAAATGTTTTGGTTAATTTGAAAAATGAGCACCTTTTCTTAGTGCATGGATAGATTGTGAATCTTTCATCACTTTTCATGGCTTTAATTAAAATTAAAAAATCAAACAAATATATCATACATGCATAACAAGTTTTCCAAAAAATAATTTAGAAAAGAAGAAAAGAAAAATGTGAATATAAAAAGGCAAAATGTTTAAAAATATATTAAGAAAAACAAAAGTTCAAAATTCCAAGAAAAGAAACACCATTGTACAATGCATTTTGATAATACCCAAGTTTCACATTACACACAACCATTGTTTTTTATTAAGGAAATGACTTATGTAGCCAAAATGGTTATCACCCATAGGAACTAAAAAACAATTGGTGATCATCCTTAAGAAAATTTAACTAAATCTAGCTACAAGCAAGATATGAAGTATAAACATTTAATCATCCTTTAAATTTTTTTGTTGCACACTAAAAACAAACATAAGAATGTGGCAACTTTTAAAAAATAAAATTTAAAATTCCAAAAAATTAAAACTGAATTTCAATATATTAATTATTGGCAATGCAAACCATAGTTTCCCAAAATAAATATTATATTTTTCAAGATGAACAACCTTATTATGTGGGTATGATAATATATCAAAATTCAATGCAAACATATAAATTTAGAGTGACATATAATGTATGTGAATATTAAAAAAAAATTGATAATGGGAAGGTTCAAGTATGGTTCGGGTATAAAAAAACATCCCACCAAATATCCATCATACCCCATCAATTGGAAACTTTCTTATAACTTAGTGTAGCATTGATATTGGAAGTTTTGTTTGTTCAATAGATACATATGTATTATTTTATGAATACCAATTCTAATTTGAACAATTTTAAGAATTCCTTACAAGTTTTGAAAAGAAAATTCAAGACTTTGGACATGGTACTTTTAGAGAAAATTGATTCAAGGATTTGTTAAGAATGTAAACATAGATTTGATTCGCCAAAATTTATACCACAAATAGTTCAGGCATTAACGTGAATAAAACACTAAAGTGTGAGAAAAATCAATTGATTTATTGCAATTTACAAGGTTCCAATAATAGAATGTGGCCCACATTTGTTAAATTTTATCATTCATACTTTCCTAATTGAAAACAATAGATGTTCCAATGGGCTATATAAAAGTGGGAGGGAAATTATTTTGTTTGATATGAAAAAGAAAAAGGAAATGTAAGATACAAGTCATTGGTTTTGCGAAAGAAAAAGTAAGTTTGAGAAATCATGGGAGTTGCTTTTTTGTTTCAAATGGGATGCATTAATTGTACTTGGACCCATGGTGGGAAAAGTTAATGTTCCTTCACATAATACACTAGGGAGCACTCTACATTAAAATTGACACTAGGTGTGTCAAAGAGGATATTATTGGGTTAATTACAATCAAGGGTTGAAGGCCATTGGGTCAATGTGAACAATGTCTTGCAATTGTGAGAGAAGTGCAACTCAAACTTTATGATATATTTATTGCCACCCATGATTGAACACCTACAAGTTTACATGATAATAATTGTCTAAGGTGGCAATGCAATTTTTAAAGATACTACTTGGAACTAGTTTACAAAATCATTGGCCATAAGATAATTCAATGCATTTACCTACCTAGTAGCCACCAAGTGTTTTATATACCAACCTAGTTTCATAATAATTTCTTACAGTCCTTACCATTTGCCCTATGGTAATTTCCCATTTATAGAGGTAATTACCAATGTTGGTGGCCAATTCCCTATTTTTGAAATAATATGTGTTTTTTAAGTTTAAAACTAGTTGTGTCAATTAGCCCCATAGTCAATTCTAGTTCTACTAAGGACCTTGTTATCTTAAAATTTTAATTTTATGATTTTGACAATATTCTTGTTGGGATAATCACATTGATGTGAAAATGGTACAATAGAATGCTTTGCCATTTTTAATTTGAATAGGGCAAAAGTTGTTTGGGCTTAGCCTACATATGATGAGTAAGTGACAACTTTTGGTGACTTTTAACATCACATACTTGTAAGTTAAAAAGTAAATGAATTTCATATTTTTTTGAAGAAATACTTGCCCCTTGAAATTTATGGGCAATTATTGGATATACAAAGGCCAACAAAAATGTTGCTTTGAATACTTGTGACTTATATGGGAAAGAAACTAATTGGTGGCAATTAAGTTATTGTTAGCTTGGTTATATACATGTTAGCATATTATGAATATTATATATATAATAAATCTCAAATATTGAACATTTTTTACATGGTTACATGCATGTGAATAGTGGTCATTCCAAACAATAATATAGACCTCCATTTTGCCATTAACATTGGAAATGGTTTGTTAATCATACACTTGCCATTCATGCTATTCATTGATGCTACTCAATTGACACTTATGAATTTTTCCATTATAATCATTTCAAAATTTATGAGTTAATATGCAATAGATGACAAAATTTTCTTAATGTGATGATGTATTCTTTGGTTGGATTCAATCAAGAATGGAAGGGATGGCCCAAATTTCTATCCCACACCACCCAAATTTCCCTCTAAAACCAACTAACTTGGATTTGGGGTTCCAATTTAGAAGGAATGTTTATTCAAATTTTGTATTGAATTAGAATATATAAATGTGACAAAGTTTTACCTGTACATGAACTGTAATTTTTTTGATATAATGTTGCATTCAACTCTAAATTACTTAAGAAGTTGAATTAACATTGAAACTTAAACATTATGATAAAATTATCCATTATTTTCAATAACACTATCTAGAGGTGCTTAACATTTTTTGCCACCAATTTAGATGAGTAATTTATTGAATAAGAAAGTTGGAAATATTATGGGAATGTATTGTAAGCTTCAAATGTAATTTTTTAGGAAGGCATTGAATTGATCTTTATACCAAACATGTCCATGTGGTTTGGATGGAACATAAAAGTCATTATAAGTTTCATGAACTAACATAATTATGTAAAAACAAAAGGTTAATGATGAAATTGTCAATCACAAACGTGTGTCCCCATGTCATAATTGATTCAAAGTTTTTGATTATTTTCAAGTATTTAATCCCATTTCACAATTCATTTACATCATCATCAAGGAACCTTCCAATTTCAATCCAACTTAGTATATTTGTCAACATCAACAAAAACATAATTCTCATTGTTTTTTTTCTTATTTGCAAATTTCACACAATCCTCTACTAGAAGACATTAATCTCAATTATTTGTATAAGTCTTATGGGGATGCCATTGAAATGAAAACATTTAAAATTCACAAAGTCTTTAACAATACCATTTTCAAGATGATTCCTTTGGTGTTTTGAAATCTCAAATAAACATTAAAAGAAAAATTGTAAACTTGTTGTTTATAACATTTTTTCAATATCATGTTCATATCAATCCAACTTAGATACAATAATTTCATTCAAATCATCATATCAACTTTATGGATTCCCTTTGAAACATTCCCTTGTGTTTCAAAGGATCATAAATTACCAGTCAAGAAAACACACTGAGCATGTCCAACTTTGCATTCTTCCAATGAAACAAAGATAATTCAAATTGGATATCATTCAAGATTTTTCAACTTTTACTTGGTGTAAATTTCAAAATGGAAAATGCATATGAAGAATCTTAAGAATGTTTCTATCAACTTTTATAATCTTTTTTTTTTCTTAAACAAATATTTTATTCCTTTGACCCTTGTCATTCCTTGGGCTTGTTTGGACCCAATTTTTGTTTTTCATTGCAACCATTGGTCATGATATTGATTGTGCTAATCCACCAAAAACACCTTATCAACCAAATGCAATCTACATATATATTAATTTCACCTTATAAATCATTCAAATCTATAACATTACAAATGATGGATTTTCCTTAAATAGGCATGAAAGTTGAACACAATCTTGAATTATATATATACACCGAATAATAATAAAGACATATCAATGGAAGCCATAGCCAAACTTCAAGTACTTGACCATTTTCACCATCAACAATTTACCTAAAGACATATGCATTTAAATTACTAATAACATTGAAAAAAACATTTTCATCAAATTTAAACATTTGGTTATATAAATGTAGGAACTAATGTTAAGACCCCACATCTTATTTGTATGTTGTAACTTAATCTCTTGCAATTGCCATTGATCAAGATCCTATTATTTAAGGAAACAAGAATTTGAATATGTTATTAATTGCATCATAAAATCCCTAAAATATCATGAAAGGTTTTGACATTTTTGAATAGCCAACCCAATAACAATGACATTAAATTGCCTTGAGATTTGTTGTCAAAACTATGCATTTGCTTAACAAAACACTTAGATGTTGAATCCAAATGAATTAAGAAAATTCAAATGCCAAATTCATGTAGCATGGTGAAATTGTTTAAATCCATCAAATGTTGATTATGAACTCATTACTTGAATTTTTTAAAAAAAATTCGTGATAATGCATAAACTATGTTCATATGTGCAAAATCAACAACTACAAACTATGTGAATGCATGTAAAGGTTTTGATTAGGGGGAAAGTTCTCATATTACCGAATGCAACATACATAATTGCAATTTAGCAAGCTTTAAATAATGAAAAGATAAGTGCCCCCTACCTCTATCATAACATTGTGTTTATGATCACATTATGTTTGAAATTACACCCAACAAGTCATTCACCACACAAATTACACAATTCATAATGGTATCGATGGCACATTCTTATCCTAATTAATATTGCAGGCACATTATGCCCATCACCACCATTAGGTCCTTTGATGACTCCCAAATCAACAACCACAAAGGTCTTGCAACTCAAACCCACCAAGAACTAGAACGTGATTTTTTGGGGGTTTTGTTTTGATTGCATAAGAATTTACTACTATATAGCCTAGAGGCGGTCATCACTTTGCAACAAAAATTTCAGAAGTTTATTGTACATGTGTGCGCGTGCCCACACACACACACACACACACATTCTCTTCTAGATCAAATCTTAAATTTGCTATGATCTAAAAAGCACTTCCTCTTGGTGCTTTCTTTTTTGGTAATTTTGTGATGTAGTCAAAATGATGATGATCATCCATCCATAGGAAGATTTAACCGAAATCAAATTACAAACTAAATTTTAAAAAATTATAAATTTGGCTTTGTGAACAAGTGTTATTTTTTACTAGTTATTATTTTCTAGTTTTATCTAAGTTACCAAGTATTAATTAATATAAGTTTATATAGATATTAGTTAGTTACTAGTTACTAGGTAAGTTTTAATAAAAAATTATTTATAAATGAAAACAGTTTACTAATTAATAACTAGTTTAATTTAAATTTTGTATTTAAAAACTAACTTTAGTCATATGACTAATGGAGTTAGGTTTAGGGTATTAATTTACTAATACTTATTAGAACCTAAAACACTAGGCTATATAAGTCTCTATTGTCTTCCCCAAAATTATAATTCATGTTCAATTCAAATGGAATACATTTGGAATTCATGTGTACATTTTTGAGTCTAAAGTTGTAGTTACTTACATGCACGTTCAAAAACTAACAGTCTTCTCCTGAGAAAATTTAGCGTCTGCAAACTACGTACTGATAATAAGAATTCACAAGTTCTGTCTTGTCGAGTTGAATATATCTGTAGTAGGTGATTTCATATCAAGGTTGTAGAATTTTGTACTTTGTTTGTTGTTTTGTTAGATTGTGTTTTGTTTTGGGTTGGTTATGAATTTCTAGTATTTACAAATTATGCTCAGATAGAGCTGGATCACTAGTTCTGGACAGTTGCATTGAAGAAGACGATCTGGTTTTGAATTCGTTCCAAGGCGTACGTATATAATGTATGCAATTACAAATTGCTGCAACTTAATTAATCTAGTGCTGTTGCAGAGCCAACGTGCATGCATGCATGATGTTAACGTCTGCTTTCCGAATGGCCGGTTGTGAACTTGTTGTGTCAATTTCTTTTGAGAATTTCGGATCAAGACGTATTTGCTTTAATTGTATAGTCACGTAGTAATTTGTAGTTGCAACTAGAGCTAGCTGTTCTCTGAGATCAGTCAGCTAGCTGTCTAGAGAGGGTTGCTAATTAGATTCTTTGATTTTTAACATGTCAACTGATCCAGCTGCTTCTGTAATCTAGTGATATCGATCTGGATCAGAATTGTCTCCGTAGATAGTTTGCATTTTCTTCAATTTCTTGAAGTTAATCAGCTTCTGAGATCTGCAGTGATCTGAAAGAAACAACACACTAGCTCTTGGGAAACTCATATCCTTCCTCCTCCAGCGATTAGAAGAATGAACGAAATCATAAGAAATTTCTTCAATAAACAGGCGGCGTTGCTGCAGCTTGTTCGACCTCCGGCGCTGCATTCACTAGTAATCGGTGCTTTTGGGATTCCATCGTTGTTGGCAATTCTTGTTGTGGGCTTCCTTTTGGCACCATCCACTGTACGGGAAGAACCAAGGAGGTGCAATCTACCCGATAGTTGGGAACTTGATTCAAATCCTGTGCCATGTACGTGTGTTTCACGACTGGAACACGGAAACACGGAGCTTCTGAAGAAGACTAGCAACATGGTGGTGAGGTACTGGAGGCCCGGCAGCCCTGCTTAGTATGTGACAGCGAATCCCAAGCATGTGGAGTACATGTTGAAGACAAACTTCGCGAATTACCCAAAAGGACCCGAAACCTGCAACAATCTGAACGACCTGCTGGGGGAGAGGGATCTTTAGCGTGGATGGCGAGCTTTGGAAGCTGCAACGGAAAGTTGCAATCCATGAATTTACAACAAGATCACTGCGCAACTTCATGCAGCAAATAGTGCAAGTGGAACTTGATACACGGTTGATCCCGTTGCTGTCGCATACATGCAGTGCAGGAGTGGTTGTAGATCTGCAAGACCTTTTGTGTCGGTTCACATTCGATACCATCTGCAAACTAGCTGTTGGAGTTGATCCTGAATGCCTTCATATCTCGCTTCCGGCTGTGGAGTTTTCTCACGCCTTTGACACAGCCACCAAGATCTCCTCCTCTCGCTTCCACACCTACCCTTTCATTTGGAGAACCCTGCGGGCTCTCAATGTCGGCAGCGAAAGAAAGTTGCGGGAAGCTATCCACCAAATCGATGAATTTGCTGTGTCTGTGATCCACAAAAGCAAGCAACAAATGCAGCAGCAGGTTGCAGAAACTGCAGCATCGGCAATATCAGCGGCTGCTGACGATCATGCAGGTCGCGCCGCCCCGGTCGGGAGGATCGACACGTCCAGTCCCGCCACCGCCGGAATACAAGATTCACATCAGTCCACTGCAGCTGCACATCAGCTGCATCAGATGGACCTTTTGTCAAGATTCTTGCTGCTTTCATTTCATGAATCCAAAAGATCAAGCAGTGACGTCGTGACTAATGATTCTGCAAGGCCACCGGAGTCGAGGCCCGAAGCTATCTTCTCCGATGTTTTCTGAAGAGATATTGTGATAAGTTTCGTTCTAGCTGGACGGGATACATCTTCTTCAGGTAATTTGTGAGTAGTTCTCGAGAAAAGCTGATCATGAGGACTTAGAAACCAAGGTAGCACCACCTATATACAATCCAGGAGCTAGCTGGTTGTTTTGATCACGCTACCAGACTTCTGCTATCACTCTGATTTCAGTTTCGCAGCTGCAGGTCACTTCATGGGTACTTCGTTGCTTGCTGCTAATACTGATCAGAACTTGGGTGATCGATCTGCATTGTGCTGGTCCACTGCTGCAGGTATATCGTGGTTTTTTTGGTTACTCTCTCGCAACCGTCACGTCGAGGACTCGATTCGCGCTGAGATTGCGGAAATAGTGAGATCTAGGAATCATCATCATCATCATCATGATGTTGCCAACAACAAGAAAGATACAATGTCAGATACAACTACTCATACAACAACAGCTGCAGCTGCCGATGGTGAGCTGCAGAAAGGAAACAGTACTATTATTGGAGATTGGGAAAAATATGAATCTGCAGCAGCAGCTGCGCGCTGCTAATCCCAATATCGACATGATCACAAGTTCGAAATTCACTTACGAGGAGTTGAAGAAAATGCATTATTGGACGCAGCGATGACAGAATCGATGCGACTGTACCCACCGGTTCCGTTCGACCCGAAACTTGCAATGGAGGAGGATACATGGCCGGATGGAACCCATATCCCCAAGGACTCGGTAGTCGCGTATGCACCGTATGCGATGGGGAGAATGGAGCAGCTGTGGGGAAGCGATTGCCTGGAGTTCAAGCCTGAGAGATGGCTTGATGACAATGGAGTGTTCCAGCCACAGAGTCCCTATAAGTACGCTGTGTTTCAAGCTGGTCAGCGAGTGTGTTTAGGGAAAGAGTTGGCCATGCTTCAAATGAAGCTGCTCGTTGCAACTCTTGTTAGCCACTTCACAATCTCCATGTCGTCAATCGCCGCTACTTCAGAAGCTGCTGCTGATGCACAAGATGCACAAGATGATGATGATGATTTCAAGCCAACCTACGAAATCAGCTTGACTTTACCCATCAAGAATGGTCTCCCAGTGCGAATTCATCTAGCTACTCAGGATGAACGAGGATATTAAGGCAAAAGCTTGCAAAGCATAAGGATAAAGCAAAAGCTTGCAATGTTTGCAAAAGCACCATAATTTGGTTGAACTTCACTATCCTCCAAAAAGAAGTTCTAAGAGGAATGCAAACCCAAGGGTGTGTTGTGTGGTGTGGTGTGTTCCTTTAAAAATAAATAAATAAATAAAATAAAATGCAAATTGTTAGATTTAATGATTTGATGGAAAATTTATTAAACATTATATGACATAATCTTCCATGCCTAGGTTAAACATGATGTTTTTTTTAAAATCATTGAATCTTGACCACACCAAACCTTGATGTTATGGTATGGCATTTGCCTTTGCCCATTATGTTGGGTGCACTAATTAGCTCACCCTAATAGGCTCATCTAGCACCTTACCTGACATAGTGGGTAGGGGCTCAAAACCATATGGATTTCATGTGACCAAGAACTATAATAATGCATTGCACTAATGTAACATTAGTGAAGACATGTTTTGCTATACCTTACATCAAAGATTACAATGTAATACGTGAGCAATATTTTACTTAATAAACAAACAATGTAAATTGTTGCAATTGTCAAATAAAAGCATTGGCTAGAAAGATATGCCTTTTACACAAACATAGGCAATTGCCAAAAATGTTTATGTTATATATTTCTTATTATATTACAACATGCAATATCCACACATTGTGGATATGGGTTATTCTCAAATGCATTCAAGATACATCAATAATATGGGTACATTCAAGATCAGGTTACCTTATAGGAACCATTTTTAAGGCTTTTTGGAAATATTTTTTTAATTTTTTATTTAGAATGTTGGATATTTTATGTTGATTTTCATTATGGGCTTTAGCTTTAATGATGACAAGATATTTATGCCCTTCGAAAACATAAAATATTCAAATTTATTAATTCTTAACCTTGCGACCCATAAGTTTTAAAAATAATTTGATTTTTGGGAATGCTTGGTTATAAATATTGATCCACAAATTATTCTTGTAAATTAAATAGGTAAATGTGATCTTTATACATTATATGAATCCAAAATATCAAGAATGCAATTGTTTTTACTAGTCCTTTCAAGTCCTTGTACTATTATTTTGTCATGTGATGTATTCCTAAACATTTACATTTCAAGACAAAAATGGACATCATTTTTTGTCAAATATCTAATTTTTTTTATGCCATTCATTTCATAAGAATGTAATTTTCAAGAAACACATGTAATTTTGTATAAAAAGGAAAAAATTTAAATCTTTATGATATGTGAAAATTACATATGTTCATATTTTTGCATGTGTGACAATCCTTTTGGGAATGTACCCATATATATTTATATATATGTGAAACTTTAGATAAAGAGCTTAGACTTATAAAGTAAAGTTGATGTTGTAATTTTTTTGACATGAGTATCAAAGACAAATGCTTCAACTTGTCACAAATATATGGGCACAAGTGACCATTGTTTTGAGGCCTTGCCTTGCCTTCATGAAAATTTTCAAGACCTTGAAGGTTCACAACATTCATGTTTCCATGTTGTATATTTAATTTAAAGATTTAAGTGACATATTCATAATTAAGGTACCACTTTTTGAATACAGGCCTAAAGGATTTCATTTTTGCTATCTACCAAATACAAATATTGCATGAAATCAATTAAAAATCTAGATAATTCATATCGTGGTGGTGATTTTTCAAATGCATATATGTCATTATGCATCAATATTTTGATTAAAAAAATGAGTATATAAGTTTTTCTAAAAAATCTGACATGTTTCTTTGGATGATTATTTCTTGTACATGTGACTTACATTTGGGATCACAAATTTTAAGTCTAATGAATACAAACAATCAACCAAATGGTCAAAAAGATGGTCTTTATCCTTATAGCCCTTTTGGAATGAATTATATAGTTTTCAAAAATTTTGTACCATGTATGATTTAATCAAATGCATTTAATGAATAGTCCTAAACATAGATGTACAAGCATTGTTTATGTAAAATTGAAATCAATTGCACTATTGAATGCATTCCTTTTGGTTTTTTAAAAGTGAAAATTATAGTTAAAACAAGAATTCAAATTACTTAAAAGGATTGAAAGGGACATTTATATTGTATCCAATCTATACTTCAATTTTTTATTAGTTTAACATGATTTCATTGTAATTATAGGCATACAACAATTTACTATAATTGTAATAAATAATATAAAAATTCAAATAGTCTAAATTTGTAGTTTTTTTTGCATTAGACAATCCTTTTGGATACCCTATTTGTGAATATGCCTATCAAACAAAAATTATTTAAATTGTACCAAAATCGTGGCATATCATCACTTGTTTTTTGTATTTTTTCTTAGTCCTTTTTTATTGTGTAAAGACATATTTAAAGGACACCTTAAAAGATTTCACCCACGATGTGAATTTCTTATTTCAAACCTTAAGGAATTTGCATTATAAGAAGTTTCATGCATACCCAAATGTGAGTTCAAGTGTTTCGTAAGAAAGTTTACACAATATCAATGTCATCTTTAGAGGTGGGGTATTCAAAACTAAGACTAGCTTTGAAAAAGTGGTGTTGTTTCATCATGTTCTTATAAGATTAGTGAATTAAAGTGTTTATTTTTTTCAACATGTTGAACATTAATTTTGGATTTTTGTGATGTAAGTTTCCTAATTCATGGAGAATTGTCATGATTATGATCACTTGATTATTGTGCATATAATTTGGTTAAAAAAAACCATAGAGAATTGTTTTTATTGTATAGACCATTACAAGTTTTCATCGATGTTATCATGGTAAAATATCTTGTAATTCTTTGTTTTGTTTATTAAAAATTGACCGGATGAATATTGAAATTAATGAAGGTTTAGGGGATGTGAAAATAGTTGGTAAGGTGGAAGACCTAATAGATGTGCTTATATTGAGATGAAGTTTTATCACAATACATTTGGTTGTTGAACATTTCTTCATGTAATATTTGATGTGACTTGAAAAGTCATATTAACAATATGTAACATGTCAATTCAATACATTCATTTTATGTTGAAAATGCATGTTTGATTTTGGAAATGACCATGTGTTTCATTGTTAGAGTGTAATGGCAAAGATTGGTGAAGAACTTGACATGAAAAAAACAAAGTTTACATGTTTACAAATGAACTTACATAGTTATACATTTAAAATATATCCATGGATCTTGTATTGTATACAAGCCATTTTATTGTTGCCTTGGAAAGACCTAAACATTATACTTCAAATGAAATATAACGTTTGCATAAAATGAAAATGGGTTTGGATTTGATTTAACTTGTCAATTTTCATAGGATATAAATATCTTCACAAGGCCCAAGTAAGAAAATCATGGCACTTTTGATTGGTAGCCATAATGAATGGCATATGTGGTGGCATTTAAATAATTTTTCACCTTATAACATTGTCCAATTTTTCATGTTTAGTGCTCAGGCAAAAAAATCATTTAACACTCTATATTGGATGTGATAAGTATTCCTTTTTTTATTGACTAAAAATTGACAAATTTCTACTTGAAAAACGTGATTTCAACCTATACATAGGATTTTTCATTGAAAAAATTTGCTCAAGTTTGCCAAATTTAAAAAAAAAAACAATTTCCAAGGGTGTTCAAATGTATTTAGTAAGTTCAAATAAGTAGTCAAGAATATAGAAGGATCCTTTATTTTTATATTTTCATATATGACAATGTGGTAGCCACATTTGGGTAAAAAAATTTCCTTTTAAATGATCACCACTTTGGCTACATCACAAAATTGGGTTATCTTGACAAATTTTGGCATTTTCTGATGAAGAAATTGGGATTTTTGTTTTCCCTAGTGTAAATTGAACTAGATTTTGATAAATTTTCAGATAAATCCACCAAATTTTCTACATCACAGGCAAAAAAAAGTCAGGGAAAAAAGAAAAAAGAAAAAAAAAGCCCCCTTCCTAGTGAGCATTGGTAGAGGCCCAAATTCCAGGAGGTAATATGGGTGGACCTGCTCTTTACACGTAAGAATACACGTATAGGTATCCTACATCGTATACACACACAACATTGGTTCCACGTATGGACGATTACGCGAGATAATGCGCCTCCAAGATGCATTCTGCCTGTAGTTCGTCCCTACGATTGGACCCACTGACCGACTTATGGTTCCACTTATGGACCTTTACGGCCGATAACGGGCCTCGAAGACGCATTCTGCCTGTATTTCGTCCCTACGATTCGACCTACCAACCTCAAGGCTAGTGGCAGAATGTGGCCTTTTTGGGGGGAGCGGAGAGTGGGAAGGGGGGTTGTGGTGGCGCGCGTTCTCTAGTACGTCTTTGTGCCACTCTTCTTGTGGTTCGTTTTCTGCAGATGGAGAGGATGGCGGAAGGTGTTGTAGACGTTGGAGGAGCCGTTCGTTGGATTCTTTAAGGTATGGGTATCTGTGAGCTTTTGGTTAGTGTTGTTAAGTAAAAGCTGTGCTGAGTTCTTTTGGTCAGTTCGAAGGGAACGGAACGAAAAGCATGCGGTTTCGAGTTAGGGTTGCAAAAAATTCCAGCCTTTTGCTCAGTTATAATGTTCTTATGTAATGGGAATAGATTTTTTCAGAGGTTATCGGCAATAGAAGAATACTCTCAGATGTGTCTTCATTTGGTAAATGTTATGAGGTGGTCGGTTGATTGCTTGTAAAGATTGAGGAGCGGAAGGACTAGAAAAGGAGGAAGAAGTCACAAGGCATGATGATGACGCATGAAGCTGGTATTGAAATGAAGGAGACAGTAGCAGTGCGGGAAGTAGCAGCACTGCTGTTGCCAGAAGATTCACTTGCCACTACGGCCACCAGATCCGAGTATGCCTTGTGTCAGCAGGTTTGCATTTCTTGATCTTCTTTCTGAGCTAAAGTGGGTGTTTTTAAAAGAGCTCTATGAGTAGTTGATGCACACGGGCTTATGCTTGGTGCCATTCTGGTTACACCTGCATTCCCCTGAAACCTGAGACAAAATGCTTACGGTTTTGTGAGGAAGTACCAGTGGCAGTTTTTGAATTTTAGGATGGTTTTGGTATGCCAGATGTTAGCCTCGAAGAGATAACCTAACAGAAGTTGTTGTAGGTTGAGAGGGATGTAAGGATTGACAACAGCTGATAGTTTAGGAGTTTTGCCTCTGTTTTTGAGCTCACTTATGAAAACTGTAAGTGTGAAGTATATATCGCAAATGTCTGCAACCCCTGAAGGAAATTGTTGTGTTATGCTTTGCAGCACAATGATGTGCAACTCAGCACCAATGTAATGACACAGGTTCGCTGTTACCTGCTGTTCTATCATTAGGTCCTTAGTATTCTCTCCTTTGCCTTTTCTGTTACAAAACCTTGTGCCACTGTAATAGATAGCCAGGGGACTGCAAATGTAATTGACTCGGTTGCCTGAATTGTTGGACAATTAATGAGACCAACACTTATTCATGATATAAATTATGGATGAAATTGTGTGTTGTGAATTTAGGTTAACTTGATCCATCATCTGCAAGAGTCCTGCATCGTTGCAATGCATCAGTTGATTTATGGAGTATACATGGCCAGGAGGAACAGGGAGGACATCTGCATCTCCAGCAACCATCCTGGTTGCAGCCAACCAGTGACCCTTATGCAGGTGTTCCTCAGCAATTGAACCAAGGACAGGATGGCCATGGTGTTCAGTATGGAGCTGGTGAGGACAATGCAGGAGCTGGAGCTAGTGGAGGGAAAGATTATAGTGTTTATAATTATCAGGAGCATCAAGCAGATGCTCATGGGGGTTACACTAAGGGGTGGGATATTGGCTATGGTGCCAGCAGTGGTGGAGGTGAGGGAAACAACTCTAGCTATCCCACTCCTGGGGTGCAGTCGGAGGAAATGGAGGGAGGACTAGCATCAGGAGAAGGTGGTAATGAGCAAATTGACCAAGCTGCAGGTTTTGCTGTAGATGGAAGCTCTGGGAAGAGACGACGGAGTCGTTGGGGTCCTCAAGCAGATGGCGAAGGAGACACCAATGACAATGAGGGTTCAGGCAAGAAACGGAAGTCTCGTTGGGCAACTGATGAGCCTAAGGCTCCACTTCTGGGCCAGATTCAGCTACCAGATTTTATCAAGGAGCTCACTGGTGGAGTTGACCTCAACCCTGAGTTACAAGCTTTAAACATCAAGCTTCTGGACATTAACAGGAGGTTGCAAACAGGACTGGTGGTTGATGATAGGGTTGATGGTAACCGGTCACCTTCTCCTGAGCCTATCTATGACAACATGGGCATCAGAATCAACACACGGGAGTACAGAGCACGGGAGAAGTTGACACGGGAGAGGCAGGAAGTGATTGCAATGCTTATCAAGAAGAACCCTGCATTCAAACCACCTGCAGACTACAGGCCACCGAAGTTGTACAAGAAACTGTACATCCCTGTCAAGGAGTACCCTGGTTATAATTTCATTGGATTGATCATAGGTCCTCGTGGCAACACCCAGAAGCGCATGGAGAGAGAAACAGGGGCCAAAATTGTTATCAGAGGAAAGGGTTCTGCCAAGGAAGGTCGTTCTGCTCAGAAACGTGATCTGAAGCCGGATCCTTCGGAGAATGAGGACTTGCATGTTCTTGTTGAAGCAGATACTGCTGATGGTCTGGAGAAAGCAGCTGGCATGGTGGAAAAGCTTCTACTACCAGTTGAAGAGGGGAGGAATGAGCACAAGAGAGCACAACTGAGGGAACTTGCAGCACTGAATGGCACAATACGGGATGATGAGTACTGTCACCTCTGTGGGGAACCTGGGCATCGTCAGTATGCTTGTCCTGCCCGGCACTCCACCTTCAAGAGTGATGTATCTTGTCGCATCTGTGGTGATGGAGGCCATCCAACTATTGACTGTCCTTTGAAAGGCTCAACACAAGGCAACAAAATGGATGATGAGTACAAAAGCTTTTTGGCAGAGCTTGGTGGGGGTGGTGCTGAAGGAGGCGGGATGCAAAGAGGTGGTGGTGGCAGATCTGGAGCTGGGGAGGTTGGCCCAAACAGACAGTCAGGTCCCCGGTTAGCATTACCAGGACCACAAGGTGGAGGCAGCCTTCCATGGACAGGGGGTACTGCTGGTGGTGCAGGAATGATAGGATTTGCAAGCCCCAGTGTTGGAGGGGGAGGGGGAATAGGACAGGGGCTTGGTGCAAGTGGTGGTGAACCCTTAGGAGGAGGAGGAGGTGGAATGGGTCTTCCCATGGGTGGAGGGGGAGGAATTGGCATGCAACAACCACAGGGATTCGGAAATCCATTTTTCCCTAGTCCACAGGGAGGAGGTGGAGGAGGTAGCATGGGGAATAAGTTTAACAAGGATGATGATGCTAATCTTTATGTTGGTTACTTGCCTAGCACAATTGATGATGAGGCGCTTGTGCGTCTGTTTGCACCATTTGGTGTCGTAGAAGATGCAAAGGTGATTAGAGATCGTCTTAATGGATCTAGTAAGGGTTATGGCTTTGTCAAATATGCTGAGCCTTCATCAGCAACAGCAGCTGTGGCACACATGAATGGCTACAGAGTGGAGGGCAGAACTCTAGCAGTGAGAGTGGCAGCGCCTGTCCCACCCCCCAGGGGTCCTGGTGGAGGTCCTCCCTCACAAGGTGGGGAGTCAATGGGCGGTGGAGGCGGCAGCAGCGGATACCCACCTCAGATGCAAACAGCCCCTCGTGGTCCCCCAGTCAGTGGCATGATGGGCAACAACATGGTCACACCACCTTGGGGAGGACCCCTAGGCCCAATGCCTCCATACAATCCGTATGGTCCCCCTCCAGGGCCCAACCCTTATGCTCACCAGCCTCGTGGTCCACCTCCTCAGGGAGGAATGCTGCATGGAGGTCCACTACCTCAGTATGGTGGACCTTACAATGGGTATTCAGGGCCAGCCTTACAAGCTGTTTCACCTGGAGGGCCCATTCCTCAGAGTCTCTCTGGAGGATTCTCTCAAGTGCAATCTGGAGGGGTGGATGCAGGAGGTCAAGGGGCAGGGATTCCATCAGACACTGGTCCTGGGATGGGTGGAAGACCAGGAAATCGAGCTCCAGCTGCTGGGGGCTCACCTTTAGGTGGGTACTCAGCTGTTTCTCAGTATCATGGATACTACCCACCTCCCCCACCATCAAGTGCCTCACCTGCACCCCCACCACTGCCACCTCCAGGTGGCAGTGCAGTACCTCCTAGCTGGCCAGGGAATGCTGGTGTGCAATATGTATCCAGTGGGCAGAGCAATGCAGTGGAGTCAGAATATGAGAGGTTCATGTCAGAGATGGGTCGGTGAGAGCTGTAAACAGGCAATAATCTTGAAGACAGTTATGTTTGTTGAGAGTAGCATGATTCTTGCTCTTGTTTTTCCCGGGTGGTATTCATACTGTTGAACATAGCAGAGGGTTCGACATGAAAGGACATTTTCAGTGGTTGTCTCCTTCTATTATTGTGGTCCTCTGATAAGCAGTTGATGTTGAGCAAGCCAGGTAGAGTCAAGTAGGAATTTTGTGGTCTATTAGATAACAGTGCATCATTGAGGTGGGCACAGCTAGTCTGTGTTGGAAAGGGGTCACTAGGAAGAGTGGCCATTGAGTGTAATGGTCAAAAAATGCCTGTCTGTAGGGCACAGGTTACTATGTGTAGCATCACAAGTTTGTGGTGGCATGAACAGGATGTTCTGGACTTACAGACCAGGGCTGCAATGCATTGACTTCAGGTTGACAAGATCCATGTCACTTTGTCAAAAGTGTTACTTGGAAGATGTGACACAGTGACATCTGCAGTCATTTTTGGTTTTGACTTATGTGGCACATGATATGGGAAGAAGGTTAGAACAGGTTCCATGATGTGGATATCATCAGTAGTGCGTGTGGGGGATTTTCATGCTGATGCTGTCTGATGTCCTAACTACGTTGCCACTGATCTTTGCAGATTCACACATGGCATGTGAGTTTTCTAGAAAGTGCAAATAAGAAATAGTTAATACATATATTCTCTCAATGTTGGTGTGCAAGATGGTTAATAGCAGCTGCACTGATCCTGGTTGCCTATCATAGGGTTGACATTGGAGTGTTTGCCTAGCAGTCTTAAGAGTCTCCAGTTAGCTGTGGACTGTTTGTTTGACTAAACTCTCTTGTGGGGATGGGAGCAACTTGAATTTCCAGGATTTTCCCATACTCTATAACTTAGTTTTGCCAATATTTAGATCATGAGGTTGTATTTTGATTTGCAATTGTCTTGCTCTCTCAGTAAGCTGTTCGATCCTTCTGATCTTAATTAATGACTTCACTGGTTGTGACGAAGTGCATCGATTGGTAAAATTCAAGCTTTCTGATATACAAATTGTATGAGTACTTTGCTTGCTGCAAGAAATATACCTGCAGATGTTAGGACAATTCATGTGGCTATTGTTTTTGACCATCTTCATACGCAAGTGCCACAAGTGCCAATGATTTGATGGAGTTGCACAGAGCCCTCTTTTGAAACCATAATTGACCTTGTGTATTGACCTGGAGCGAGTCTCACAGAGCTGGCTTTTGGAGTGCTTGTAATTAACCTTATGTGTGTTGGTGAAGTAGATGGTGCAGGTACAGACATAATGTGTGGTTTCTAGATGCTCATGGTCAGATACATGCTTCTGTCCTCTAATCTTTGCCTTTATGTCCTAACTTGTGAACCTCTCTTGTCCCATTTATTTGTTTGTAACTTTAGTGTAGGTTTCCAGTTGTGTTAGCAGTGTGTTGATGAAGTCTTCTCAACTTGTCAGGTTAACGAAGCAACCTAATGAAAACAACTGGTATGGTATTTTATGTTGAATAGGCTAATGAGTTTGATGGGCTACATGTTTTCTCGAACTCAGGCTGGTGTTGACGAATTCACCTTTGAATCTCCTTCAAAACATTTCAGAAATTTCCAGCCCTTTGGTGACAAACATGTTCATGACAACCATACTTTGCTTTGCTGCAACACTAACATTCAGGGTGTCGTGTACCATGAATGTCGCCCTAGAGGATTTACTTCAGGTTTCATTTGGTGGTCTTAGGGACCTGCACAATGGGTTCTGTAGTATGTTATGAAGAATAACTCATCTTTGGTTGAGATTTTACATACATATCTTTCAGTTATTTCTCCACTGAACTGGGCTCTAGTAAGTGGTCTTAGTTTGAGTGAAAACATTGTCAACAAGGTAATGTCTCAGAGGACAAGCATGTCCCACAGGAATTTTCTGCAAGAATATGTGGCTTTTATTATTATTATCAATCAGATAAAGTTTGAGAGCAACAGTCAGGCCATTGTAGGTTTAAGATGGTTCATCTGTTGTTCACAACAGATGATGATTCAATGTAGAGGCAGTGCAATTTCATTGCATTGTCAACTGGACCAGTTAGCACAGTTTACAATGGTTCAGATCTTCATCTTTTCTAGCAATTCTGTTCATACACACCTTACTAAATGTTCATAATTGGATTAGGATGGGTACTTGATCTTGCAGGGAAATCCATCTATCATCAGCCTTCAACTTTGTTCCTCTGGCAAGTTCACATACACATAAGAATCTGATGAGTGGCTTAACTTGCCCTGCTAATCACCAGTATTCATGGTTCATGGAAATCAGTGACTAAGTAATGAGAGCAAGGATTTGCGAGATACTTGCAGTCCTGTTAGGTAACCAGCTCCTTTTCTTCTCTAATGCCTGACCTACAGTAACCCCTGCTTCAAGCACACAAAGTGGTTTTGTAATTGGATTGTATATCGTGAACGTCTTTGAAGATAGTACTTGCTTGCTCTTGGTTGTATCTTTTTCATAAATATTTTGGGGATGTTATTGTATAATCTTGGTTCAATCTTATGAAAATGTTTGGTAGTGTAATCGTGTGATCTTGAATTGCATGAATAAATGTTATATGCAGTGATGGCGGGCAAGCTTGATTTTGTCATGGCCTTTTGTTTGATATGTCCAGGATTATGGACTCTTGGCTGTAATTTGATGAGTAGATAGATACATGCCACCTGGATGTGATTTAGGTTGCAGACAGGCTCATTGAGGTTTGTTATGAAATGAGGCGTTTGTATGTTCCCACAACCATGGCCAACTATGGAATGCAGGAAGAAAACCAGAATGTGAAAGCACATGACTACCATGTGGATCATCTGAAGGTGAAAGCACATGAGCAGCATGTGGGTCATCTGAAGGTACCCAAAATTTGCAATCATTTGTGTTGGTGATTCCCTCTTTTTTGCCTTTCCTCTTTTTAACAATGTGGAATAAAACCTATTGTCATTGGCAATCTTTCCATGTTTGATAGAGTAGGGATATGTCAAAAGGTGCAACTTCTTGATCTGGATGTCAAACACAAATAAGTTGATTGATTAATACAAGAGTCAGTGTATTATCCAATTGAGACCTCTGTTTCTATTTTTAAGGTCTTGTAAACTCACCACAAGAGTGCACATACTTCAGATTGAAAGCACAAAGATCTATCTAGCCCTATGATTGAAACCCTAACTTTTCTTTTGGATTCAAAATCTGATACCCTTAGTGTTATTGCTGTTGACTCAGAATTTCCAAAAATTGGTGGGTGCAGCCTGGAGGTGTCATTACTACAATTCATTTTGGTGAATATCTCACAAATGATGAACTGCAGGCAATTGCTTTGCTGAAGAGGTTAAGCTTCTTTGTCTTATTAGCATAGAAGCTGTGACACTTGTGTATTGTGGATCTACTTGAGTACAAGAATGACTATGAGTATGACTCTGAACGTCTGAACATTGAGTAAATTTCCAGACTCAAATCAAATAATGAGTATGTTGATGCATGGATATCACAATTTGACAAGATGTGTGGTATGTTTGTTAAACAACAGGAGGCCTGGTTTTGATACGAAAGTGAAGGAAATGTTGGGTAATGAACTTTTCAAGGATCCCTACCCAGCTCCAGGGGATTGCAGTGGTGCTGGATCTAGTATCACTGGTCATTGTCCAAAGGTAATTAAGTTACTGCTCTGTCTGTCTGTCTGTCTCTGTCTTCCTGGTTGAGATTGATGTTTTGTAGTCATTTTAGATCATGCCATAACTAAAGGTTCTTGAGATATTTGCGAAGTATGTACACAATTTCTCATAAAATCTACAAAGATCAAGAGTACCTAAGAAGTTTCCATGTTTGTTTTTAAGTCCATGGGCTTCCTCCCCATTTTCCCAAAAAAGAAAGGAACTGAAAATTACTTTTGATGATGGATGGGGTTTGCTACTTTTGTTGGCAAGTAGGTTCCTTGCTCAAGCATGAAAGCTGAGGAACTCATGGGTCATAATATATTCAGGCCATTTACTGCACCTTCTATATTGCCTCCACCTCCACCACGACAAATCTATGAGCCTGAAGAGCAACGGCTGTACCCCCACATCCTTCACCGCAATGTGTGTATCACTTAGGTCCCCTCATAAACCTGCACCCCAAAATCTCACCCTAGACCTTAACTAATTCTTGAATTTTAGAAACCGAAAAGAGCAAATGAATCATTATAGATTTGCCCTTTTTTTTGGGTTGTAATTATGTATAGCCATTGGAATCATTTTTGTTGTGCCTTTGCTGGAGACTAAGGATATAGTGTTGGCAAACCAAGATGGATGTCCTGGATTTTGAAGAATTGTTGGTAATTGTATGCACACAAAGAATGAACTTGGAGATGACTTGCCAATTTTCATCCATGAGGTACTACTTTTCTGGGTTCAGATGGCTGGGAAGATCAGCCATTTTACATTGAGTGGACCAGTTTGTACTGACCGAAAATGTCCCAACACACCTTCTGGATGGGCAAAACAAAAGGAGCTTTATGGAACAATGGAAGATGACACTGACATCACCACAAGCAGGAGCAAATTTCCTCAAGTTTCTAAATCTAAGCGCAAAGAGCTGGCTGGACACAACTTTTCTGGCACTCCACCTATTGAGTCTCCAAAACCATTGGCAAGCCAAACTCATTCTTGAAATTTCGTGCTTGATTTTCCAAGAGTCTTTCTATACTGAATTGCTAACACCTAAATGTGCAAACAGTCACCCATGAATTAATTACTGATTCCAGTTTTGTGTTGGGTACATGATTCTATTGATAGTTAAGAATAAGTCACCATGAGAAGGTGTGACTTACAAACTAGATGATTTCAAACTAGTTTGATGTGACTACTTTGTCATCATCTTGTGCCGTTGTCACGGATCTAACTTGGATTCCCATATGAAGATCTTGGATCCACTAGCAACAAAAAACATGACAAATTTGTGAAGTTTTCATGGTGAGAAGGGGTTTGTGAGTGCAGCAACTTGGTAAGTGTGAAGTCGAATATGGGGGTGTTACCAAAGACCATGTTGACCTTAAAGCAAATGCTATAAAGGTGCATAAACAAAAATTCCAAACATTGGAGGGCCACAATATTCTCTTTCAAGATGAGGCTTGTCCCAAGCGTCTCATGACTGTGGAGACTCCAACAAAACCATCTCATCTTGTTAGCAAGGCCAAAATGCAAGAGCTAGTAGGAAATGGTCCAATCATTCCACCTCTGCCTGCTCAAATTCCGATTGACACTAACCTCAGGTAAGCCAACTTGCATGCATATTCATTAAGATTTTTAATGGGAGCATCTTCTCATGAATTGTGATATCACAAACTACTAAATATGTGTTAGTCCACATCCAGATTTCTATTGTCACGGTAGAATGATCATTTCCATACTTATCATATGACATAAATGGATGAGCATCACAGCTCTAAAATGGCAAAATGATAAGGTAGCATCTTGGGGGAGGGTGATGGATTCAAAATTCAAAGCCCCATGCAGCCTGATCATTTTCATATGCATCACATGACATGAATTGATGAATTAAAAGAGCCCAAAAATGGTCAAATTCTAAGAAACATTTTGGTAGTAAGAATTAGAAGATCCCTGAAATGGCCAAATTATAAAAAACATCTTAATTAAGGATAATTCCATTCACATTTATGGACTTCAAAATGTCTTCTTCATCACTTATTCAATTAAGTTCTGATATGTTTGTGTGGATTTCAAATTTCCAGGAAAGCTAGTGATGGGCATACATACCACGGACAACAGTTGCCACGTCATCATTGACGAATATTGCTAGTATCTGTGGTTGGAAGACTGAGTTCATGCATTGTACAATCCTGACTCACTTGCATGAGCAAAAACCATATTCCAAACACTGATTGAGAATGAGTGACAGAAACAGCCAATGAACCTGAACTGACAAAAAAAACATTGAAAAACTCAATAGGTCAGCTTTTGGAAGCATTTCACCACATTTTTCATGATGGCACATCCAAAATAAAAATTCTCATTACAGAAGAGAGGGGTGAGTTAGCCCATATGATGATAATTTTCATCACCATTTTACTCTTTTTGGGATCTTCCCTTTACCAATATCTCAGACCACACCTGAATTACTGCACTCCCTGATTTACTAGGTGGCTTGTGAACTCCCTTGCAATAAAACTTCCCACCTTTCTTTCATGGGTGAGTCTCTCTGCATGATTGTTTCCTTTTCTTGCCACCTTGGTTTTGCTGTGCCCTATTTCTCTCCTCCTCTACATTGTGCATGCTCACTGCCTGCAAAGAGGAACAGGCAGGATGGAATATATGAGGCATCGTCAGGTTTCTCCAAGTTCGTTTACTCTGCAAAGTGCTTTATGAAATGTTCTTAGTATGCTCCACCTAATCAATCACCCAAGCATACTAGAAAAACTCGGCAAACAGGAAAGAGATGCTTGTGTGAAAGCATTTCTATGGCAAAAAGGCATTGGAAAAAGTTATAGAGCCATGCCCTTGTGACATCTGTCATGTGAACTCTTTAATACACCTTTGTTAAGCACATTCTGAAGCAGCTGCTTTTCTTCACCCTTACCATCTATCACAGGTCAAAACTGCACACCACCACACATCCACTGGAGTTAGTCAGTAATCTAGTACATCTCTATTTGGATCAAAATGCCCATGAGTAGTGGCTACCACAAAATGCAGATATCTGAGATAATACACATCTCTACTCACCATTTTGCTCATCAAAGTCCAATTTGCTTCTCTTTCTCTTCACAATATCTGCAGGTTACATATCCATCATACCCAGTGCTCTGTCATAAGATTGCATGGTACCAGTGACCAATGTTGGATACCGAAAAACAAATAGTCTGTTGCTTTGGTTGCAGGTGCGCTGTCTCCCTGCCCTGTGCAGCAGGGTCAGGCAGTCTGTTGAGGAAAACCAGTCTACTATCATACCTTGAAACAGAAGTGAAGCTCTGCAGAAGTCATGGATGTCTCAAGGTAACTGCCCATGAGAAACTGGAGTGGAGAGATTATGAAATCTGGACAAAACAGGAAAAGCCATAACAGGGTCACAAACAAGAGTGATCCCTCACCACAATGGGAGTGCATGTTGCAGAGAGTTGCAAACAATGCAGTTTTGGATTGTGAGGCATAAGTCAAACACCTACACAGAAGACAGAAATTAAAGGAGTCTCTAACATCCTGTTTTGGCAAAAGTTTCCCACTTTGTTGGTGGCCTTAGCTTGGGTAACTGCATCAGACAGATGATGTATCATCAACACTACACAGAAACTCAATTCAGCCTTTCATAGGGCTGCTGCTGCTGCCAGTCAAAAATAATAATCAGAGAACAAATCACCCAAAAACAACATTACCCCAATTCTTTCAGTGTCTTGCGAAACAAAGCTCAAGAGTTCCAAAACCCATGAAAACCCAACATACCAGCTTCTCTCATGGGAGCTGCATTGTGGGATGAGGCAAGTTCACCAGTTGACCAACTTTGTCAAGAGTAGATGGCATGTTGAAAAGTGTGGGTGCAAGTACTTGTTCCAATACCCTTCCCTGCTGCAGACATTGTGCATCCCTCTCCTCCCTGAGCAACCAAACCAAATGACCCAGATCACTCACACACACACACACCCTAACAATGCTCAAACACACTTTTGAGCTAGAAACAGCAGGAATCAAATGCAATCTGCTGCTGCTAGAAGGATGCACATGTACACACATCAGGTGATCAAGTGTGCCTACTCAACTGCAATTTTTTTTTACCCTGATAGATGGACACTGTGTAACCAGGATGGCATCATCTCCTTGACAACTGCTGCACAGTCTCTTTGAATTTTGTTGAAGAGGAGAAGATTCTGCAAAAGCTAAGCCACTACAACAACAGAGAATATGATGTCTTCCCAGAACCAAAACAATAACCATTTTACAAACGGGATACAAAAACCGAAACCCCACGAAGGCTCTACTACAGCTGCAATTATGTGTTCTGGTGCTCAATCCGGACAAAACACCTCTGTATTCGTCCCAGAACTGTTGAAGAACACGAGAAATCGCAGGCATACACACACTATTCAGCAAAAAAAAAACACACGCACGCACGCACACAGGTCAATCGAAAAACAAGGTATGTGTTTTCCAAGAGCCGAGACAGATGGAGAAGAAGAGTACTCAGTCATAGCGGACGAAGCAGGCAGGCCACGGCCATGGAAGACGACAAGATTCCCAACGTCGAGCTCATAGTCCGCAGCTACACTGTACATCACACCATCATCATCTGCCATGCTCCAAGCTGCTGCAAAATCCTCCTAACTCCCTCAAGATAGAGAATTCAGACAGAAAGAGAGAACATGCGTGAGAGATCCTTCGAGAACAAAGTGGAGAAGAGAAGAGAGAAGAAGAAGAAGAAGAGGGAGGAAGGAGACATTGGTAGACACATTACTAACTGTTGCAGTGCGGAGGGAGCGTGGTCTAAGGTTTTGCCTAAACCCTAAAGTTCAAAACCCTTCTGACGACGTCCTCCCAGGACTCAAAAACTAACAACGTCCTCTGCTGTGTCTGTTGTCGCTGAAAACAGAGGACGAGGGATCTGAGAAGCAAGAGACTGTTGCGGAGTCGCAGAGAACGACGACGACAAAATGGGCGTCAGATGGAGTGGCGGCAACAATCAGCCTCCTCCCAGAAGAGAAGAGAAAGATATGGCGCTCGGACTGTTGCTAATGGGTGGAGACCTAATGCAACACCAAAGAAGAAAATGATTGAAGACGAACACCGTCGTTGCAAGCGGCAAGTGTTTTCATTGAAGCAAAGAAAGAAAGAGACTATACGCTTCTTTCGTTGCAACAGAAAACTCTGTGGAGAGGGAGAGACACAGACAGAGCACTTGCATCCAACCAAGGTACCTGTTTTGTTTGGTTTCTCTGGACTTCTTAGGTCATCATCGTAAGCGCATAGATAGAGATACCAGAATTGGAGGAGACGGAGCAGGAACAGACGGGGAGGGGGAGAGACAAGGGTCGGGAAAGGTGAAGGAGTTGGTTTTGTGGTTTTGAAAGCGGGAGGGACGGGGTTGTGAGCGCCGCGACACACACAAGGGAACAAAAATGCGCGAGCAGGTGCTGGAGAGGTTGGCAGTATCGGAGCCACGAGAGCTACTTGAAGAGGCGAAGGTAGAGCTATGCCGTGCAACGCGCGACCTGCGCAGCTGTGGTCGCGTGGTGCATCATGTGCTCAGTTCGTGTGGTCATGCAAGCTTGTGTGTTGAATGTCGCAAGCGGTGTGACTATTGCCCTATATGTCGAACTCCTGTGAGCAGCAGCACTTCTTCTGCTGCTGCAGCACCAGACCGATTGCGGCTTTACGAGCTGTGTGTAGAGGCAGGTCTCGTGGTGCAAGACGATGGTGATGATGTGCAGCAATCGCCTTCTTTAGTCAGCCCCGATGATGTGCGCCGTCGTCTCTGCTCCTTCTTTGATGTGGCTTTGGACAACAATCTTGTGTCCTTGGTCTCCCATTGTATCCAATACACTGTTTGTTTTCTACTACTACTTGTGTTGGAAAAGCCCAGCACACACAGTCTTTCTCCTCTGCTCCTTCTGTTCTTCTCCCTTCTTTCGGTCCTTCCTGTATGTATGTTTTTTTCTATTGGAACAACCCCCTGGCTGCCTCGTACTTTCACTCCCCACTTCACCACCAACTACCAACAATGGTGGCTGTCAGGAGCACAACACTTACTAGCATGGATTTGTATATATTCTCTTGAGTTGGGGTTCAACATCATGAGGAAGAAACCTTGACTTCACAGGGGGACAGATGTGACCGATGTTTGCATGGATGCAGCAGCAGTATCCAGCAGTGTGGTCATGTCCATGCTGCTGGACGGGAGTGTGGTCAAGGAGTGGTGTAAGAGCACTGGTCTAAAAATAACTTCAAGTCTGGCCCACATCTGTATCCTCAATTCTATGTTGGATCCATCAAAATGCCGCCATCATGCATCAGACGGATTGTGCTTTGATCGCATGTTTCTTCTTGTATGGGTGATTTTTAGGTCTGAGAATTCTCTGAAGATGTGATTATGATCTTAGCTTTGAGGAGGTTGTTGTTATGTTCTGGAGTGAATCAGGAGTTAGTTACATATGAACAAAAGGAGCATGTTTCTTAGAGAATTTATGCAGCAAATGAGGTGGCAGTGAGAATTGCCTTAACTGTGTGAGGACACAGATGGCCTTTCTGTAAACCATATGAACGAGAAAGCTGATGTTATGGACCGAAGTAGGAGGAAACTGGAAGGGATTGTACAGGTTATGGAGGTGCTTGAAGCACCACTCTTGCAACATTCTTATTCTTCTATGTTGTCAGAGTTGCAGCAACTATTGGAGTTCATGCGCAAGGTTGTGCAGGTATGGCATGCACATGACTATCTCCCCCCTGCTGCTGCTGCCCTATTTTCATGGTCCTTGTGCTGGAAACTTGAATCTACCTATGTGATGGGTCAACTGTCTCTTCTGCACAGAATTTCACCACAGTTTCTGCCAGTATGCAAGACCCCCCAAGTTTTGCCTCTCAAGAGTATATTGATTGCACATCTTGTGACTTGTACCAAGAATTTCGGTGCTTGGTGAGATGCAGCATGCTGAGGTAATGGCTTGGTGTGCCCGACATCAATTCTTGGACAATGTGCCATCACGCTTTACCAGTATTGGACAGTGGCTTACAGCAGTGGAAGAAAGGAAGAGTGCAGCACAAGAGAGAGCTTGGTCAGATGGCTTACAAACTGCAGCCCAGCTTGGGTCTGGCCAACAGGGGTCCCTGTTTATTGAGGATGCATTGGCAAACCTGAGAGTGGCAAGTGATGATGATGGCAAAGCTGGAAGCAACAAAGATTTTTTGGAACTAGGCTGGTTACAAGAAGCAGCACTTGTGCTAACTACTGCATCTTTAAGATACATGCAGGATGCAGTTTCATTGCAATCTGGCATGCTCTATCTGCCTAACAATGTTCATGCCGCAGTTGATAAATTGTTCCTTGAAGGGAGCTCAGATCTTATTCTTGCCAAGAAAGCTATTGTATCCTCCCATCTGTACTTGTGTAGAGACAACCAAGATATTCAGCTTTTGGAGGATATCTCCTGTCATTGTCTGATGTATGCCATTCTGGGAATAGAGTCAACAACATGTTCTAATGCACAGAATCCTTAATCCATCATCAGTTTGTCTACTACTTATTTGACCGGCATTGGACACTCTCACATATGAATTGGAGTTGGATTGTGGATGATTACATGTGCACATTCAGTATACCAAGACATTTGATTCTTGAGTCTCTTGTCTTCTACCTTCTTGATGACTGCAGTGAGCATGCACTGGAGGTTTGCTTGCATCCTTGACTTTAGAACCTTTGCTGTGTTTACATGCTGCTGCTCTATGTTAGTTTGTTGTTTGTTGGTGTACTACTCTTGATTGTACTAGCTATCGATCTTTAGTGCTAGCCAACATTATGACCAAATCTTCCCTATTGCCTCTGGAAATTTCATTCAAACTCAGGATCCAGATCTTTGTAGAATTCTGTCTGAATTTAGAGCTGATTTGTATGCTTATGTACACCCACCATAAGAACCTGATGAAGTTAGTGGGGATTAGTTGCAGCTAGTCACTGCCATTCACTGTGAAGGTGATCTGATACTTTGTGAGTGATACATGGTTATTGCCACTCTCACTCTTGTTGTATTTGTTTTGGTTTGGACCAAGCCTGACATAGCTGCTACTTTTGAAGTGTTATTGTCAAGTTTTCTCAGCACTCTTGTAGTATGGCACTTCTCTTTTATTTAGCAAAATCATGGGAAACACTGCCTGGTATCAGGGCTTGTCTTTCTAACTTTCTGTGCTGGTGCATAGGAGGCCTGCCGGTTGCTGCCAGAGATTGCTACCCATGCAGTTCATCCTAAAGTGGTGGAGGTTCTACTGGAAAGGGGTAGACCTGAGGCAGCACTTGCAGTATTGCATGCTAGTGGTCAAGATGGCCAACCAAGTGGGGCAGTGCCACTAGCAGAGGCCCTCACAACTCTGCGAGTCTGGCTACATTGTGACCTGCTTTCTGAAGGCTATATGTATCAACGAGCTCATTGTGACACTGTTAAACATCAGGGTGGCGACTGGTTGGTTGAGAAGGAGGTGCTGATTAGGGAAGTCTGCAGATACTGTGCAGACATGGGCTTGCTTGATCGCATGCTGGTACTTCCATGGCAGATTGAGGAGGAAAACTTTATGAGGAAGTGTCTGCTGGAGTATTCTGCCCAAGATCCCTCCTCTACTGCAGGCAATCTCTTGGTTGTTTTCTATGTGCAGGTAAGTATTGCACACTGGTACAAGTCTTGGCTACTTCAGTGTGGGACTAAAATGCATGTTTCCTGACAGGGTGATATGGGTGACTTGATCTGCAGCGATGTCGCTATCTGGATGCACAGACAGTGCACAAAATGTTGTGTGACCTTGAAAAACTCTGGATGGGTCAATGTACGGACACTGCTAAAGTAGCTCGTGTTCACACTGCATGCAACAAGAGGATGCAAATCATTGTAAGCTAGGCTCATCCTTCTTCCCAATGCACTGGACCCACTTTCTGCCTTGAGCAGAGAGATCCTCCAATGTTGTTTTCTGTGTAGTTGTGAGGTTTCAGCCAGGATGGTTATAGTGCTTAAATGGATTTGTCCCTTGAGAGTAGTACTTGATCCCAGTGCTGTTGAGATGCCAATTTTGTGAGACATTTGGTGTGATGCTCGAAGGAATGATGTGGGAAGGATGGATCTGATTCAGGAGAAGTGCATGGAATTGCTTCCAGCTGTGCAAAGGCAGCAGGGACAAAGCAGCACACAGACCAAATTGCAAGAATCATGGCCCAGAATAACGAAAGTGGACCAAACCAAGAACACTGTTTCTCTGGCATCACCCCTTTTTGTTCCTAGTGGTAGGAGTACTGACAGAAAGCCCTTACAACCCAGAGATGTCCACCTTCCATCCACCTCAGCCTGGACAAATTCTGAGCAGCAATCCATCTTGCATGGTCTACAGCAGCTTCAGTCACCCATTTTTCCACAGTCAAGTTTGCCAGTAGCAAGTGAACCCACCACAGCCCGTGAATATGGCAGTGCCATAGCTAGCCCAATGCAGTGCCGTCGTTTACTCTATGAGCCTGATCTTGCAAGAGATTCCACTGGTTCTATTGTGGAGTTGGATGAAGCACAGAACATGGATGGACTGAAGTTACCTGCTGGCCCATCCTCCTGGTGTGATAGCCAGGAGAAATTGAGTCGTGGGAAATCAAAACGGATTGGGATTGCAGGCACAGGGTTGCCCTTAACAGCACAGAATGGCTCACATAAATCCAGGTTGAATTTAGAAGATGGTGATGGAACAGATTTTGTGATGGCAGATAGGCATAACTGGGCAACCAATGGGAAGCAGCATCCTTCTGATCGGCCATGGTTACACACTCAATCTATTGACATGGAGGCACATGGCAGTAAAGGTTCTTCAGAAAATTATGGCTTTGATAGCTGTTGGCCAAATGGCGGTTCACTTCCCTCCAATGCTTCCAGAAGGTGCACATGAGAACTTCACAGTGCTAGGATCAATGAGAGTGTGGTCTTCAAGCTAGATTGGTTGCTTTCCTTCTGGAGCAGTAGTGGTGTATGGATCACCAAGAATGGAACTGAGGAATTGAAGGCAAATAGTAATGATGGAATGGACTTACTGTATGAGATGTAGCAATTGGTCAAAGCTAATATGAATGTCATGGTGGCCAGGGGTCTAGATATGGCAGAAGATGGAGGTGGAGCTCAGTGGCACTCAGATGATGTTGAGGACGATCAAGTGCTGACCTTCATACCATCTTCTCACATGAAGGTCTTCCAATCTCGAGGAAGGTTGCCCAGTACAATTTACAGTGGTCACATTTGATTCGCCTATGATGTGGGTCATCCCCATCGCTTTTGACACTTGGGTAAATGGCTACACTTGTGCACCCAGATTTGATCCTTCCAGTCTTCCTGGCGAGCACACACATGATGATACTCATCACAAGTCTCCTCATTCTTTTCAAATTTCTTTCATCACTGTGTGACAAGCAGTGGCTTGCCTATTCAGCTGGTTCAAAAGCACCTTTGCGTCAAGTGAGACCTGGAGTCATGCTTGGAGGATCCTTTCACTAAGATGTTGCAGCTATGGTGGTTGATAGAACAATTGCACATTGACTTCATTGTGGCGGCTGGGAAAACTGAGTTCTAGCTGAGAGTTCAAGCAGATTTGTGTTTCTGATGTTGAAATGCGACATATGATGGCCACATCAGCAACAGTGGGAATTGGATGACAACAGAGGGAATTGACTGGACCCAAGAGGCTTTTTATTCAGAGAAGCATATGTTTGGTTAGCACTGCACCTTTAAGATCAAGGTCAACAACACCCATGATAACATGTGAGAGTATCTTCTCTTATTGTAATCATTTGTAGTTAGAAGAACACAGACTGCTAGGAGTTCTAGAACTGGATTTTGACAGATAGGTCACTCTTGACCTTATTCAGATTTGGGAGGCTTTCTCCTTCTGGTTTTTCCCACATGCAGAGAGAGAACATATAAATGTTGAGCAAGGCAATGCTTTTGAGTTCTTGTTATAAGCCAGTCCTTTTTCCAGGATAGATAGATACACAGAGGCTAAATCTCATCATTTTGTACTGGAAAAACAAAACTAGTTTTAATTTTCACACATTGAAACTCTACAACACTCTTTTGTTTGCTCTGCCCATAAGGGAGAGACTATGGAACCATGTAATTTTCACTTGGTCCCACATTTTGAGGATTGCACAGCAGATGTTACTCTAAACAATGTAGTTTTCATTGGGTCCCATATTGTGCAGCATGAGGTGTTGCTCTGATCTTGTGCAGTCATTTTTTGGGAACTTCATGGACCATGTCCTATTTTAGTTGTTGCTGGTTTGAACTTGGCAAAGGGGCAGAGCCATTATGTGATGAGAAGCTTCTTTTGGCCTGTAGGTTTTTTGATGACGTTAGTGAGCACATGGATTGTCCATAGTGTGAGCAAAGAAACCGAAGAATAGAAGAGCAATACCATAGTACCTTGGCAGCTTTGACAAGGTTTTATTATTTTCAGAAAAGTTCATATTTTCAAATGCTGTTTTCTTTGAAGAACAAAATTTTATGAGCAAAATTATTGAATCTTTTGAGAATTTTTTTCTTGTGTCCTTTATCCCTTCCCTGGAGTGTTTCAATTCTTGTGTTTTCATAGTGACCTTGAGGGTAATTATTTTCTACACTAGAATGCTACAGAAGCCTTGAGTGTGTCAAGTTGTCCCAATATCCCAATTAAGGTTTTGTTTGTCCATGTTTGCAATCATCAACAACCTCCCAAAACCCAACTTCCAAAATAGTTTTCAGGTTGCACGCGTGTCCCTTGTCCCTTCCTTGGAGTGTTTCAATTTTTGTGTTTTCAAAGTGACCTTAGGTGACTATTTTTACTCTAAAATGCTACATAAACCTTGAGTGTGTCAAGTTGTCCCAATATCTCAATTAGGGTTCTGTTCATCATGCTTACAATCACCAACAACCTCCCAAAACCCAAAATCTAAATTTTGAAGATTAGAATGCATATGTGTCACTTGTCCTAAGATTGGTTTAATTCTTGTGTATTAATAGTGACCTTGAGGTGACTATTTTCTACACAAAAATGCTAAAGAAGCCTTGAATGTGTCAATTTGTCCCAATATCTTAATTAGGGATTTGTTTGTGCTTGCAAACAATAACCTCCCAAAAGCCATAATCTAGCTCTAGTTTCAATTTGCAATTTTGTGCTTGAACTTATTTAATCTTTGAAGGTATGTTTTTTTTCTTACAAGGTCAAAGTGTAAATGGCAATAATTGAAGCATTTAATTTGAATGATAACCTTTAAATGCAAGATTATGATTATGATAGTGTTGGTGATTTGGAAAAGGTGTTAGATGAGGATTTAGAGTCAATGGTTGACTCAATTTCAATGCCTAATGCACCATCTATTTCTGAAAACATTGTAACCCCAAACACTTTAGACCTAGAAATAGAAGTTGCACAAGAGTTACTTGAAACTCAATTGACCTTGAATTAGAAGTCATGGATCCTTCACACGAGGTTTTTTTTATCCTAGCATTTTTTTTGTGGTCAATGATGATGATATGCCAAATCGTATGACTACTCAAAACATGCATTATGTGATTTTTCGTAGATGCATAATTCCACCAATACCATTAAAAAGTGAAAAGGTGTGATCACATAATAACTAGCTAGCAACATGGGATTACATCTATGAATAAACATATATTGTCTAAGCATTATTCATATATTGTCTAAGCATCCAACCGCTTGGTGTACATGGAAAAGTGCCAATTTAAGTCTTGCACCACTGAATATGTGGCATTTCCATCGTCAGTTCAATACCCCACCTATCTACCTCCTTGTCGAACAACTAGATGCTGACATTCGCATTCTTGTAATTATTGTCATACCCCAGTTTCTCCCCAAGGATTTTGGTGAAGAGGTAAATGCGAGGATCACTACAACATAGACAAGTGAATTGTTTTAACAACAAAAAAATAAATGAGCCAATCTGGTGGCCACCAGATGACAATATTTCCTAGCCCCATGCATGTTCTACAAATCCTCCGTAAAGGAGAAATGATCTGGCGCCCACCAGATCAATTTTTCCACAAGAATTAGTGTTGTTAATGATCTGGTGGCCACTAGATTGTTACAAGGGCTAGTCCTTAAGGATGTAATGATTTGGTGGCAACTAGATTGTTATAAGGGCTAGTCTTCAAGGACTTTACAATTTGGTGGCCACCAAATCGTTATTACCCCTTAGGACTAGCATTAGTAACAATCTCATGGCCAAATGATCGTTGGGCCTTAAAATATTGACCCTACAACGATCTAGCGACTACCAAGTTGTTCCATGGTCTTTAAAAAGCGATGGTACCTACCTAGTGGCCACTAGATAGTTAGGTCTTCAAATTTGGTGGCCATTAGATCACTAACAACGCAAGGAATTGCATTGCTAACAATTTGGTGGCCATCAGATCATTACCAATGCAAGGACTTGGGTAATTGGCGATCTAGTGGCCACTAGGTTTTACCAACATGAGGAGTTGAATTGCTAGCAATCTAATTACCACCAAATTGTTACCAACGCGAGGACCTGCATTGTTAACAATCCAATGGCCACTAGATCTTCGCTTGTGTGAAAGATGGAGATAGAGATCTAACGACCACCATATCGTTTCATCCTGGTTTGCGTGTATATCTTCGGAAGTCAATTGCGCTTAATAAAAAGGACTATTCCACCGACCTTAAAAATTGTTATACATACTACATTCATTTAATTGTTTCTTCATGAATCTACAATGAAATCTAGAAACCTAGACCGAAATGCATAAACCTCAAGTCCAGTTTAATGTTTTGGTCATGAGGTTTATATCCAACTGATATTTGAATGAGATTTTACTTCTACATTGTGCAAAGATTTCTATTGAATGAAATTTTTTGCATTATATATGAAGTGAAGGAGCGTCTTGGTAGAACATGTTCATTTTCCATTATACTCATGCACTATTACTTTTTCTCTTATCCTATGAGATAAAATTGAATTGCATGGGACCAACGAATCAAGGACAAACCTTGTTTCTACCATTGGAAGAAGGGTGTTTTGTCCCTGGTTCAATTGCTATGCAATAGTTCTATAGACAACAACAAAGATATGTAGCACAATGTTAGTTGAATGTTATTTTTTCGAGGATATAGATTAAAAGATGTCAAAGAAATTAAGAAGGTTGGGTGATTGATTGTCATATGATCTACACTTCAAGGACTTAGGGTTTTCAATAATCTCAACTATCCTAATTGGAATACTCGTTGTTAGACTAAGCCACTAAACCCCTATGTAGAAGCAAATCGATAGAGCCAAGCTTTGAATGGCATTAGGCCAAAAATATTTTGCCTCGCTTCTATGGGTTCTTTCGAAATGATATAAACACGTGCAATGATTTGAAAATGAAAAGCAAAGCCATTAAAATAGTGGTAGAAGAAAAATTTTAATTACAATTTGTTGGAGGTGTAAAATTTTATGGATTCTTTACATATCTAAAGACATTGAAATCAACTTTCCAAATTGTGCAAAACCTAATGAAAGTTCTCCAACAAGGATATTGCAACTTGCAAGAGAACTCTACGCAAATCAGATAACACATTGTAAGAAAATTTTGTAGGAAGGAAATTCAACTACAACGAGAATTCTACTAACCAAAGAAATTACAAGTTTCTAGGAGGTTCATAGACCTAGGAAGCTACAAGTTCAAAAAAAGTGAAGAAAATTCAAACATGTAAGATGATTTTTTTGCACCACCTCTGCATTTGCAAGAATTTCTTCGCATTGAGCACCTTGCCATGTTTCACTACTTCTTTTAACACTCCCTTACTTGGCCTAGCTCCTCTCCCTATTTTTTCTCTTCACAACAAGAAGAAAAAGAAAAATAAATAACTACAAAAAGCAAATGTAGTTAAAAAATGGAAAGAAAAAAATGAAATGAGATTTGAAAAGTGATAACAAAAAAGCCTAATTCAAATTGTCAAAGCTAAAAAGGTTTGGAGATGAGAGAAGAGGTATGAAGAAAGAAGTTGTGAAATAGATTAGAAGAATGCAAATGAAGGGGAGGATGGGGAAAAAGTGGAAGGAATTCAAAGGGGGGCATTACCATACATCACCACCTTTTCGTCTCCACCCCTAGCAATTATGAAATTGCAAACGATGGCAAGGTTTCACTATTTTCATTTTTGTATTAATATGTTGAAGTGACGATTTTCCATATCTGGGTTAAGACAAAAATCTCTTGCTACAATTTTAATTCGACAAGCTATTGAAACTTGTAAGAAGTTTTTTGCCATGTTTGAAGTTTTTTTTCTCGAAATGTGCCCATGAAATGTTTTTTTTTTTTAATTCCAAATTATTATTATCATGTCAAATGTTGACGAAATTTCAATTGACAATTCTTCTTTAGGTGTCACCATATTCTAGAATGACCATTTAACACATGAGTTACATAACACATAAAAGATTATGAAAAACCAAAGAGGAAAATGAGAAAAAATGGGTAAAAAAGGTGGCAACCCTAATTTTTTCTAAAAGATGTGAAGCTTTTTGGTGTGAATCAACATCAATGTTAAGGTCATGATACATGTTGTGTCATGTAACATTGTCTTTGGTATGAATAGGCACACATTTTGCTTTAGTAAACATTAGATCCATTATCTTTGCACTAAATGATAATTTTTAAAAATTTAATGATCAGTTCCATGATAGCTTATTTTATCATCAGTGCTTTTACATTAGGTGTGATTTTTGCTTAAATAGACAACTCTTGATCATTGTCAACAAAAAGGAGAAGTAGTCATAAAATCAGACTTGATATATTAATTTTAAAAATATTGTTTATGAAATTATTATTTTTGCATGAATTTAATTATATAATAATTTGGTCACAAGTATTTCAAGGTTTGATAAAACAAGAATGCAATTGATAATTGAAGTTGATTGCATGTATTTTGTAATGTTGGCAAATTATTTGATATTTTAAATAGTTAGTGGTTTTGCTTTTAAAAACTTTTCATTATTGTAAAATTTCCAATTTCCAGCTTTGGGAAAAATTAGATTAAAGAATCATCAATTTCAGTTATTTCAAAAATATCAAAGAAAAGACACTTTTCATGAAAGAACTTGTCATCATAAAGGTGATTTTTTGAAAATTGCCAAAAAATCAACAACCACAACTATATTAATACTTTGGATTTTTTCACCATCATTAATTAAGTGGTTATATATTAGTGTTGGGAATTTTTATTGTTTTTTCCCATAACCACATGTTCTAGTTTTCAAAAAAATTAAATTCAAGAAGTAAACTAGTTTTCACATTTTAAAAAAAATCATACCATGTCCAGTTCTTTATTTTATTTTTCCTCATGGCTAATTGGTTATTTTACAACAAGTTTTTAATTCATTTAAATTAACTGGTTATGTGAAGCTAATTTTTAAACACTTTCAGATTTTAGAATTAAGATGTTTAAACATTTTTCAAATTTCATAGGCCAAAAACAAATCAGCAATCATTACACAACTCTAATATTGAAATAAAATTATGTGTCACATTTCCAAAACATACAAAACGAAAACAATTAAATTGATCCTCCTTCAATTCATCTTGCTCAAAAGAGCCTTTATACTCATCTAATTCATGTTTAGACCAATGTTGGATATTGGCTAATAATTATGGATATTCATTATTAACCATTATTGGTTATTAGCTATTATTTGTGGCTATTGGCTATTGATCATTGGTTGTTGCCTACTCGTCATTGGCTATTGACTATTAACTACTAGTTGTGGCTATTGGTTATTAGCTATGGCTATTGATTATTGACCTTTGGTTATTGGCTATTGACCACAACTATTAGCTATTGGCCATTGGCTATTGGTTACTACCTATGGGTATTGGGTATTGGCTATATTAAGATTGGATATTAGTTATTGGCCATTGGTTATGGGCTACTAGCTATGGGTATTGGTCAAGTTATGGTTTAAAATGGGCAACATTAATGCAATCAAATGATGAATCCATGCTTAGAAATGTAATTTTTAAGGTTTGGTTCTATGTGTATACATGATGACGAAGGAACAATCAGCCATAATGGAGTGGGCTTCAATCTACACTAGGTAGAATGTAAGATTTATCCATGTACTTTAAGATCATCATGTGTGGACTATATAAAGAGGAGCTTTTCCCAAACTTTTTTCCTTCATTTTCATTTGAGACTAAAGATGTCTTCTTCAAGTGAAAGCCGTGCTTCCTTTTCTAATTGTGATCATTTCATGTGTACATCAAGTGTTGAAAAACATTGTAGGATATGGATGAAGAGGACATGGCTATTTTTGATTGCATGACAGTTGCTTGTAACTCCCACAATTTTTTCACATTGCATGAGATTGGGGAGTTAGTAGGGCCATTGATGAACCCAAGAGTTGGTGTTTGAGGTCTTTTAGTTACAAAGCGAGCAAAATTGCATCTTTTCAAAACTTTGACCAACTTCAACTTGGTGGAATTTAATGAAGGAGTCCCAACAATCTTGACCCATGCATAATCTGCAAGTGGTGAAGTTGTAATTTCATCTTTAGGGTTTGATTTTTTTGTTTGCAACAATCTCTTCATTTAACCTTCAAGGTTAAAAATGTTTAGGGTTTTTCTAAGGTTTGGGTTTAAGATTAAGGTCTAATTTAATTTTTCTTTTCATTTTTTTCTTTAAGGTTTAGGGTTTATGTGTATTTAGGGTCTATTTTTTGGGTTAGGGTTTAGGATTAAAGCTTGAGTTTATTTTTTGTTGTTGTTTCCTTCATTGGGTTTAAAGGTTAAAGCCTAAATATATTTTTTGCTATTTTTTTTGCCATTGAGGTTTAAAGGTTAAGAGGTATCTAGGATTTTTTTTAGAGTTAGGGTTTAGGGTTAAGGCCTAATTTTTCAGTTTTTATCAAATTATTCATTAGGGCGTTGGGTCTCACAATATTTTCGATAAGTGTTAAAAGTTAAACTTTGATTTGTTAGATTTTGTCAAATTTTTCATTAGGGTTTTGGGTCTTATGGTAATTAGTTGTTTTTTCTAGGATTAAAGTTTAAGCAAGATGAACATACCTGAAATGAAAAAGTTTTCGTTGAAGCCTTGCAACCATTGACTTTTCACTTCCAACGAAATTTCAACTTGTAAAACAATGTAAAGGTAGGGGTAGTACTTACCATAAAAGGGGAATGTAACATGATGAACAATAGTAACAACACAATGAATTTCAACAATAGAATGAACATTGACAATTAAAAACAACACAATGAACAATTGCAATGAGCAACAACATGATGAACACTAGCAAACAACAACCAACAACATGATGAGCTTCAAAAACAACACAATGAACACCTTGAGAACATGATGAACATTAGAAACAACATACTTGGGATATAATTTTATTTCCCATGTAGGAAAAGCAATGCTTCTAGTTTGCACCATAAGCCTAAATGCAACCTCCACCTTAAACCTAAACCTTGCCTCCACCTCTAATCTTAAACCTTAACTAAGTTTAGATTCCCTAGTCCTAGACCCTTAAGAATCAAACCTAGGGATTACTTATGTAACCTATTTGAATATCAACATTTGAATTGAAGATTTATTTTTTTATTTTTTTTGTGAACCATGTATCTCAAGTTACATACCTTAAAATCTAGGATTTTATTCCAATTATCACCTTGACTGACATTTGATCGATTTTTTAGGATGTCACCTTGAGTGACACCTGGTCAATTCTTATGTGAATTGATTGAAAACTAGGTTGATTTTAGACCACAATTTGGTACCCACTCAGCATCAATATACCTGAACTAATAATCGATGGGTATTTATAACAAATTCTAAAACTCTCACAACATCAATATTTTGTGGAAGGTAAAGATTGGGAACAAGGTTATTCTAGGAATAATTGTGCTCTATGAAGTGGGAGCCAAGTGTTGGACCAATTACTAGATTTGCATTTGGTGTAATGAAAAACAAAGGGGATGCATACTTCCTTCATAGTAAATTCAAAACATTGATGAAACCGGGTTTGGCAAATTCAAAGTTTAAGATACACAACAATCAACTTAAACGTCACAAGTTGTAAACCCTAGTATTAGCTGTCAACACAATGCATCTAGTTTTGTGGGTCTTCAGGAATCAAATCTCTCCAACCTCACTTTCATGAGCTCAACAGGTTACTCGCAGCTTCTCATTTGTCACAGACTCCCATATTCCCATACAGACAACCTTTGATCCTTGAAATCAACACAAAGTGACCAGCCCATGACATTATAATCCTTTGATCATACCCAGATGGTTTTTTCAACCATGAAAACAACACCCTAATTGTTTTGAACCTCACACATAACAATATATAACACAAAAAAATTCCATGGGCAACTTCCAACACAACTTAATTAAGAAAATTTGACAAAGAAGACATGCCCTTCAACAAACTTCACTAAGACACCATAACTTATTGCATGAACAAGGTACTCCCTCGCTGTTCCCAGTAATCCGAGCGCTCTCTCTTTCTAAACAATGGACTGCCATACACAATCAATCGCAGTGACTCCCACAAACAAAAATTGAAACACTTCGTAACTGCTCTTGAGATCAGTGAAGTTCTTCATCATCTTCTTAGTCATCAACCCCTATTAATTGTACTAAAATTGCACTTCTTCCTAAAGAAGCACATAATGCAGTGAAGATCTACATAGCTTTTCTAGAACACAATCCTCCCTTGAGGAAATTTCTTTCAAATCCGAAGCATGACCAGCTAACCCTAGACGCATCAATGAAAAAATCAACAGAAGCTTGTTTAGGAACTTAGCTCCCCCTTGTCCTTGAACAACTGTGCCTCTTATCCCCAACTCAAGCTTGTCCTTGACTAACGGCCATCAAAGCAGCATCGAGAAACATCAACACCACCGAAAATGCATGCACAGAGAGAAGAACATGACACAACAAGCGCAGTCGAAAATTAAAACCCACCTTGCTCACAACAAGTAAGTAAACAAACCAGAAGAAAATAAAAATGGAAACCACAATGCTCTTTCACATCACGATCAACTGCTGAAAGTTTTGTCTGCTTTCGGTGGTTAATGGTTTTGTTCCATCAATCTAGGGTTTCATCCCACAATTTCTCATCACATTGCGTCCACTCGGGATGTTCCAGAGGGAATTATATTTGGGTCTGCTTGGGACACTCTTAGATTATGAGGAGAAAGAGAGAGAAATAACAACCTTTTAGGGTTTAGGTTTGGGCAATGTTAAGGTCATTAAGAACCCTGAATGCATGGGGTGGTGGTGGAAAGAGTTTACAATTTGGTCTCTTGGATTGTGAGGAGAGAGAGAGAGGAATTGCAACATTTTAAGGTTTAAGGTTCATGGTTTAGGTCATGTTTAGGTGATTATGAACCCTAAACCCTAAAATGTAAGACTTGATTTTTGCTTTTATGTTGTCAAAGTACATGATTTGAAAGGGAAGTTTTTCTTGCAGTCCATGGAGGTCAGAGAGAGAAACTGTGGTGAATGTTCTTTTTGGATCCTTGGCAACAGTGGGATCATAGATTAGAGAAGGTAACTGAACATCAAACCCATCAGAATTCAAATGCCAATGGGGCCATAGCTCTTATTGGTGTCAATCTTGTTCCTCCCTTTCTCCCTTGGTTGTTATCCTGGCTTGAGGAAGGTAAATGGAATATGCTGATGCAGAAGGTTTAGGGTTTTCGGCTTTCTCTCGTGTTATGATACCATTTTATGCCTGGGATGTGGAGAATACATGGCTGATCAGCTTGATTTGGACTTTTGGTTGCAAGCAAATGAAAGGTACCCGGATTTCAAACATGAGAAGTCATGGGAAGCACTCTGGTTTGAGGACTGATGAGACCCACTATGGGTGGGTGGCAGCAGAGATGGGCTGCAATGGCACCAGACACAGTGCAATTGAACAACTTTTTCATGGGATCAGAAGCTTACAGAAGATGTGAAGGATGGGCAACCTAAGAAAGCAATGCTGCTTTCCCAACAAATGCAATGAGAAGGAATGACTCCTAACAAAATTCATTTTTGTTCAGGTGATTTAAGGTATCTGTTCATTCTAGAATAGTTGAAGATGGCATGCTTATTCATGAACAACTCATTCAAAGTGGTTGCAAATTTGATGTCTTTGTGGGGAGTAGCTTGGTGTACATGTATACAAAAGTGGGATCATGCAGGATCCTTGGAGAATGTTCAACAAGATGGCATCTCAAGATGTGGTCACTTCGACTGCCATGATATTGGGACATGTGCAATGTGGGCAAGGGCAGATGGCACATGAACTATCTCAGCAAATGCAATAGGAAGGTGTGCAACCATATTTTGTTACTTTTGTGGGGTATTTAAATGCATGTTCCAGTGTTGTGGCATTTGAAGAGGGCTGGTATGTTCATCAACAGATCATTCAAAGTGGTTTGGAGTTGGATGTCTTTGTGGGGAATAGCTTGGTTGACATGCATGCAAAATGTGGGAGCATTAAGGATACTTCAAAAATGTTCCACAAGATGCCACCTCAAGATGTGGTCACTTGGAATGCCATACTTGAAGGATGTGCCATGAATGGACATGGTAAGGAAGCTTTTTCACACATTTGGAATGGATGTGTGAAGAAGCTGTCCAGCTAGATGATATCACTTTTGCATGTCTTCTGTCAGCTTGGAGCCATGTAGGTTTGGTAGATGAAGGCATGCACTATTATGCTTCAAAGATCACAGACTATATGATTTCTACAAAGTTGGAACATTACACCTACATAATCAACCTTGGCCATCCTGACCATCTACAGGAGGCAGACAATATTATCAAAGTAATGCCCTGTAGACCAGATGTGGCTGCATGGATGGTTTTGCTGAGAATTCATGGTACTGTGGAGATGGGAGAATATGTTGCTAAATGGGTTTTGAATTGGAGCCTGAAAATGCTGCAGGTTATGCGTTGTCATCAAACATCTATGTTGGTGTTGGCAATAGGCATCTCTGTGAGAATGTTGAACAGCAGAGATAGGAAAGAACTATGAAGAAATAGCTAGTTTACACCTGGATTGAAGTTAATAATGAGGTGCATACAATTGTAGTATACAATTAAGACCACCCTCAGATGACTGAAATTCATGCAGAATTGCAGAGATTGTCAAGGCTCTACGAAATTTGTTCTACATGATGTGGCAGAGGAAGAAGAAAAGGTGTTTCATTTGTGTCACCATGCCAAGAAACTTGCTATTGCATTCAAGCTCATCAGCACAGCTCGTGGTACTCCTTTCTAAATAAGAAAAGATCTGTGGGTTTGTGAAGATTGCCACACTTTCACAAAGTTCACTTCAAATATAGTCGGGATACCAATTGTGGTGAGGGTTGCCAATCACTTTCATCAATTTAAAGATGGTGTTTATTCTTGCACAAACCGTTGGTGATGCCAGTAGTCTGTCTTGTTGATCACTATATCAAGTTCATTTTGTTTACTCTAGCATGTGTAATGGTATCGTTCAACTGGGTGGTGAAGTCGGGGTTCAGTCAGAATTAACATATCATACAGCTTTCTTGTTCTTCAACCATGGCCCCCCCTTAATGAAGGTCCATTGATAGATCTGTCCTAAGCTTAGTATATCCAAGGCTTGGGTTTGTGTGCACGAGGTCACAGCATATGTGCAAGCACTAGTGATACTTTCAAGTTGAAGATGTCACTAAAAGTCAGTGATTACCAACTCTCCTTGAGGTATGAATCATGATGTCCACATTTCACCAACCATTGAACCTACGTCATTATAAACATGCCATATGATCACAAAGATTCTCACTCAATGATTTGATTTTTATTTGCTTTGTTAAGGCATCACTCTCCCAGTACACACTTGTTTGTTGTGACTGCAAAAAATCAAAATTTAAGTAGACCTGTATGGATGTATGTAGGGTTTAATGCTTTTAAATGGGTACTAGAATTTTAGCTATACAATTTCACAAGATTGTGGTGACTTTGCTTTCTTTATCAAGTTTCATGTATTTGCTGCATATTAAGCTTGGATCAATGCTGGAAAAAAGCAAAAGTTGTCATTATGGTGTAACCCAAATGTGCATTGGCAGTTGATGATGCTGGTATTGTAATAACACACCAAGTTACACTACTAACAACAACTGACCTTGCAATGGCCATGGTCAATATATTTACATTTGCGGCACTAGTGTCATTGGTTACCACCATGCACTACCACAAACATACCATTTTATTATTGTATATTTGATTGAAATTGCAATGACATCTCCTGATGATTTCTTAATAGGAAATTGGCAACATTTGATTAGGCTTTTGTTCTTGTTGCAACTCCTCAGTGGTCTATGTGGTCTTTGAGAATGCATGCATTACCATGGTTTGTTGATGACTTTTGTACTAAGTACTGATGTTGGGATCCTCTTTGCTGTGACAGATATTAGTTGATTTGTGTTTGTAAAGTTTCACATGCATTGATGGGAAGCCATTTCAATAGTCATTACCAAGATGGTTGGTTTTACATGTTCATCTCCCATGACATTGTTTTGAATTATGTACTTTGGCAAAGTTTTTTGAATCCTAAGTCATGACAGATGACAGCATATGGTGTAGAAATCAAAACTATACAAATCATTGCCCAATGTTCTCAAAAAAAGAAAACTGGCAATGCCAAGTGCTTGAAAGATAAAGAGGCTTAAGCAAGACACTGACATGTAAAATCTTGCATGGTAGTGAACAATAGGAAGAAGAGTTGCACAAGAACAAGATGGTTGTACCTTTGTTGACCTTTGTTGTGCCATGATCAATTCATCATTGTTTCCAAGGTTTTAGGCATAGGTGGGAGACTACTAATAGCAAATCACTTGGACCAATCAAGCTATCTAGCCAATCAATAGCAAGTGTTACGCTTTGCTGTGCCTACTGGCCATCAGCATCCTGTGCGAGAAGGCTCAGCCAAACCTGCATGTTTTGACAAAGTGTCAGGCGCTTCTAGTTTAGGAAACATAATTTAAGAACCAATTGGGTTCTTTTGAATTATTTTTTTCCATTTACGAGAACTGTTCAAGGTTTCAGTTTTTTTTTAAATATAATAAATTTATCTAGTTCAAATGAAAATGGTACCCACAAATAAAACAGTTCTTGCAAATGAGAATTGTCGATTTTCAAAGGTGGTTCTCTATAATTGGATATCAATTTTTTTCACAAAAAATTATTTCAAAAGTTTGATTTTTCAATAAAAAACAAGAATAATTATGAATTTTTGTACTGGGAAATTAAGCAAAGGAATAACCCCCCAAAAAAAAGAATAGGAAAAAAAAATAGCAATTTTCAACTTACAAAATATGTTTTTCTTCTTTTAGATCCCTCTTGGTTTGAAAGCTCATAACATTTTCATCTTTTGTTCATTTTGAATGATCTAAAGTGTTATAGAAACACCAACTTAAGCTTTACGAATCATCTTTGAGAAACATCAAAGATGACAAAACAATGTTCAAAAAATGTTTGGCTATTGGTTATTAGCTTTCGTGTGTATTGAGATTTTTCTTTTTAACTTTTTTTGACCCCTTACTTTTGAAAGACCATAAACTCAGCTACTCGAAGAAGCATTTTGCATAACAAACTTTTGAAAAGGTATATGACCTTGGATACCCTACGTCCCTCCCTTAAAAAAATTCAAAATAAAACAATCATTAATGACTATACTTTTTATTTTTTTAATGTGCAACTGGAATAAGATAAAACCATTACCCTACCCTGGTATAGGATCCAATGAAACCGATTCTCATCCAATTCCTGAGAACTGCCCAACAGAAGTTTGGACTGCATCCAAGTACATATTGGGCACCATCTGAGTTCCTCTTACACCAGCTCAGCAACTAGCATTAAAATGGCCTTCCCAGTAAATTTTGGATGTACTTTTTCATTTACAGGGCCACATACAGGGCAAAAGTGGGATGCTCTTATTATTAGAGCATGCCGAATGCTGCCGAAACTCTATAAGAATTTAGCATATCCAGTGTGCACTGTTTAGTTTCATCCCCATCCCCACCCATGAACCTTTTTTTTTTTTTTTGAAAGAGTCATATTCATTGGCCCAACAGCAGAATTTTTTTTGGAACATTGAGCACTCCCCAATGAAAGCACCTTTTTAGACCCCCAGTTGCAAAATAGAAACAAATGAATTCCCCGACAGAGTACCTCTTCAGTTTATATACATGAGAGTTGAACTTTGGGCAAACCATATAGGATAAAATTGAGGTGCTACTGAGAATGCATTAGGGAACAACTTGGGAACTTGGGGAACCTCAAGGGAACATAATGAAAACATGTTAAGAACACATTGGGAACAAGGAAGATCCCAAAAAAAAAGACTCTCCCCACCCCACCCACAAAAAGGAAAAATCAAGGCCCATCATGAGTGCATGCTGGGACTTCCCATTGGCTGCATGAAATTTTTATTTCCAAAACTGTTTGTCACCATGTTTTTGCCTGGGATAATATCCCCATTATAAATGTGGGGGGGGTGGGGGGGGGGGGGGGTATACTTATTTATAGATGAAGGATAACCATTTAGTTGAGAGGACCAATATTGTCCCTAAAGTGCATAGGACCTTGTACTTGTAAAAGATAATTAGTTATGCTGTAATGACTGCTTTCCAAGGGGTCTTGGGTTTAAATAATCTCTCATTCTATTCTCCATTTTGTTATGTTTGTGGGTCGGGATTGAGAAATAATTAATACACCATTTGAGATGTAATAAATATTGGTAGAGGCCTAAATAGAGGGGTATGGGTGGACATGGTAGTGCATTAGGTTTCCAATTGTATGAAACTCAAAGCTGGCCTCGGGTACAATTTGTTTTCCTCCTCAAGAATTAGGAGTTATGGTGGTCATAATTTGTGACATTGTAACATTGCTTGACACTTTTTCTTTTTGCACTTAGTGTTCCATTTTTGGGGGTGAACTATGTCCAAGGATGTTCCATAAATTCATCACACACACAAAGATATCTGAAAGACACAAAAAAAGAGTCCAAACCCACAATACATTTGCTTTGAACCATATGTAACTCTAACTTATCTATGATGGTCCATAAATCAAAGACAGGAGACTCATATCAAACCCTATTGGAAAAGAGTGGCCATAAAAACCAACCGTCCTTCATTGAGTACTGAAAAACTAAATAGTGAATGTTTATTGCACTTCGCGTATATGCTCATTCCCCCTCCCTCCTCAATGCCCTAGATATATCAAACAAAGATTTGATTTATCTTCCACTTGGTTTTGAATGTTCAAATTCATATAAGCTCATGGTGTTTCATGATAGCATATAATCTTCAAACTATTTGCTCATCCCAAGTCCTCAAACTTCTTGGATTTGTTGGTCATTAGTTAACACATAACCAGTTCTGACAGGTTGATGCAGCATTTTTTTCTTTCATGAAAATTTGTTATTTGACGATTGTTTTTTCAAAAGAACTATATTATGTTGAATGTTCTTTTTTTTTTCCCCTAATTTTTTTTCAAAATTTGAAAAATTTGTCATGTTTTTCACATTTTTGAGGCAAATAATCAGAACATTAAAATATTTTAAAAATAGATTTCTACTTTCATAGTTGGTCTACAGCCAAATGGCGAAACCTTCCTGTGAGTGATTGCCAATGTGGTAACATCACAAAATTGAGGAAAAAAAAAAAAACACTGGGTTAAGGGGTAGTGATCTAGTTTTGGGCTTGGTGAGCACCGAGGCTAGGTTTGGGTGGGTAGGATAAGATAAGTAAGATGGAGGGAAAAAGGGTTTTTTGGGTAAGATACATCCTAATTCTTTTGGTGTAAAGAGTTTGTTGCGTAAGCCTTTAGTTAGCCTACACGTGATAGGATAACAACCTAGTCTTGAAATGCGGTTGTGTAAGAGATAAGGACTATGAGGTCTGAAAGGAACGACTAAGAGATACATGTAGAGTTGTGCATGCAATAGGAAGTCCATAGTCCATATCTTTTGAAAAGACAAAATTGATTATTACAACAAACTTATTATGTTGACACAAAATAATTTAATCATTGTCACCGGTAGTGTGAAGCAACACAAAGCCCAAATTATACCAAGGGATTTTTCCAACCACACCGAGTACCCACCCAATACTGGTATGGACTTCGAGCCATGAAGGAGTGAGCAAGGGTACAGTTGAGCAACCTCTAGGGCCTACCTAGACTTACCACCAATCTCAAGAGACTTGTATAGGTTAAGGTGAATTAATATTAGGCTAGCGAAGTAAGACTTCTTGGATCAAACTTGGCAGTAAAGGACATTACTAGCTTATTTGGTCTGGATACACAGATGGCCAAGGTACTAGGTACCTTCACCTTCTTGAGTAAGGCATCTTCATGCCCATGCTTAACCCAAGAAATGTTAAATTTGGACTCAAAGACCCCAATTTAGTCTAGGGATGGGATACCTATAATGTTTAGAAGCAACCCAAGAAAATTGGGTTTATCATGGTACCAATGAAGGTGGTAAAATGCTAGTACCAAGAGTTCCTTTTTTTGTTTTGAGACCAACCATGTCAATTACATGCCTAAACCCACAAAAAAATTATTAGTTTTCAAAAGAAATTGCATACTTGACCCATGTTCCAAAAGTAAGAACTTCATGCCTAGTTCCCACCCATCCCACACCCAAAAAAAAAACTGGCCAACATCAATCTCATCCCACCATTCTTTGCACTTATCCAAAAGAAAAGGGGTTGGGGGGAGAAAGTAGAAAAAACAATAGCTGTGGTGTGAACGAATGGCCATTTTTATTAAAGAATCAAAAGATTGTGACACGTAGCATTGGCCTCATGTATGAACTTACAAAACTTTCTTATGTGCTTAACTTTCACGATTACTATCACCAAGTGTCTTTTTTCAAAAGATCCTAATGATTATATATTGATGATAACCTTTATCATCAATGACGGTTTAACACTATGTGTGAATCATGCTAAACTAGGAGAGCAAACTGGAGAATGTTAACAAATTCCAACATGACCTAGTCTCAAGTGGGGCGAAGCAAAATCTTTTATGTGTTCCTTACCATTTTCAACTCTTTGCACATCCAAGCTGAACCCAAGTAAAACAACCACCCACCAAACTGAGTGCATGGAAACTTGTTATGGAGACAACTGAATTGATAGTAGGTTTCACCCTGGTAAGGGTTCTTATCATGTAAAAGAAACTAACCCCACCCGACCGATCTTCAACCTTTGTTGTGCAAGCAATATTATAACTTCTTTTTCTATGGGACAAATGCAAAAATTGTCATGGTCTCAAGTTTCAACCATTGTTAATGACCATGATTAACTAGTTACCTAAGTGATTAGAAGGTTTAAGGGAGAACACATGGTGAGTAATATAGATAACTAGGAACCTCAAAACCCTAAAACCTATTCTTAGGTAGGGGTTCCTTCATAAGTGGGTAGCACAAAGGTAGGCGCCGGCAATAAATGATGAGTAGATGGTTTGTAGGTAGACAAGTACATGTAGATGGGTTACTCCAGAGGTGAACCCAGGCGTTAGGTCCACCATAGTCGGTAGATAAAGGCAAGAAGGTAGGTAATTAGGGTGAACAATTGTTCACTTACTTCGTTTTTACCACAGTAATAGGCTAGTATAGGATGGATTAAAAAGTAAATAGATGGGAAAGTGAAAAAAGAATTTACTAAGCTAGTTCCATTGCAACTAGAGCCTCAACAAAGAACTGTTTCTCGTTCACCCATCATAATCATTCATCCATACATCATCCATTCATCATCCTTTCCAGTATGCTCCTGATTCAAATCAAATTATAAGGTCAGGTTCTAAGGTATTCAGACACATTGAGGTTCTAAGTTGTTTTTTGGGGAACTATCATTAGAACTTAACTAAAGAACCGACTTTATTTTGAAATTGAATTAGACTCTGAATTAAAAGTGTTGTTGCTCCATTTTAAAAAAAGGTTCATATTCTTTAAGTACATAAATATGATTTTATTGAAATAACTATAAACTTGGCTCTATATTTTAAACAAGTTAATATTGCATTTGATTGGTTGTACATAATTAATATTACATAATCTTTATTTTAGAGTGTGTGTACTAGTTGAACAAATTAATTATACTTTTGTTTTTTGTTTGGGGTGTGGTTTAGTTGTGTGTAATGAAGATGAAAACCGCACCTTGTCTTAAATTGAAGAGGCCCCAAATTCTTTGTGAAAATGTTCAGGCCCTTGGTTGAGGGCATTACCACAAGTGACTGTGGGCCAACGTCTACTAACCTAGGGCCTTACCTAGGCCTTTTGGTTTACTACACGTAGAGTAAAAGGTGAAAAGTATATATATATGTAGATTAAAGCTGAATACCTGGGTGGAAAGTAACTAAAGAAGTAATTTCTAAGCTCTAAAATTGGCATTCCTGGTTAATAGCAAAGCTTTGGGACTAGATGAAAAAGCCCCAATGAAAAAGTGTCGATCTAGTTCACCAACTATAATTCATTCATCCATCTATCCATCCTTGAGAGTGGGTAATAACTAAGAACGCTGATTGGTCCTGGTCCATTCTAGCTGCCCGAGACAGACAGGGGCAGGACGGCAAGAAGGGAGAGCCAACGCCTGAGCAGGGCAGGCTTTATATAGACCGAGCAACGCCCGAGCTTTGCATTGTTGCTGCTTTTGCGTTCTCCAAGTCTCCGCCCTTTCCGCCATCCGCACACTTGCAGCGAGCCAGCTCTCTTCTCCTCCTCCTCGCAGTTCAAGTTTGGAGCGAGCTTCTTCTTCTCCTCCTCGTCATTCGCACTTCTTCAACTCTTGCCACCTCTCCGGCTGCTGTAACTTGAGGTAAATATTCATTCTCCATGCTTGTTCTTTAATGATGCACACGAGTTCTTTAGTTCGACTGCTTCCCGAGCTCTCATCTCTCTGTGCACACCTCCCTCCATTCTCTCTGTGTCTCTTTCTCTCTTCATTCTCTCTGTGTAGACCTCTCAGTGTGCATTCTCTCTGTGTTTTTCTGTGTGTGTGTTTTTTTTTGGGGGCCTGTTTTGCTCAGGTAATAACAAGTTTCTGCAAAATTGAATTGCAGTAGTACTTGTACCCGCGAGCGTGCAGGGAAATCGAGAAATCATGACTCCCCAACGTCGCCAGTCAGGAGTAAACATATTATCATCGGGACGGAAGAAAACAGCAGCTATGGGGGGCCGTGGTCTGCATGCTGCAGCAGCAGCACAACCACCGCGCGGATCAATCCACAACACGACGCCGCACAGCAGCAGCAACAGCAGTAGCCGGCGTAGTATTCAAGCATTCACAGAACTCGGTCCGCGTCGATGCGGCGGGATCGTCGAAAATATTCCTGCAGCAGCACCAGCAGCGACACCACCCAGAAGATCAACCCACAAGTTGATACACTATTATCTAAACACCAGCTTGTATGGTGCCTGGCAAAAGTAAGTAAGAAACTACCCAACAGCAAACGATCGATCTGATCTGCTGCTGCTGCATTGTAGTAGCAAAAATACTGATGATGTTGCAGTGTACGTGGTTTGATCTTGTGGGTTTCTTTTGCCTTGTACAGAGCTTATGAAGGAACCGACAAGGTGCGAATCTTCATTGGTAAGAAGCAAACGAACTTCACTGATCCTGCAGTACACTCCATGCACGTCCACGAGGTTTGAAAGGATCACATGCTGCACATCAGATAGGACTCACAGAATCCGCTGAAGAAATTCTTCAAGAAATAGCTCCTGTCCTTCAGCTCATGTGTCCTTATGTGTAATTCTGTCTGATCAGCAGCCGATCATCATGTGCCAGTGTCATGAGACCTTGTTTGTCATGTGGTGCTGCAGGTTGTTACCGTGAAGAAGAGGAAGCTCTAAGGTACGTGTTTATACGTTGTCTTCATCATGAGACTTACAGGAACGATTTTTGCCTTTCTTCAGTGTTTGAAGCTTGTTTGTTTCATGTTCCATCAAGCTGTCGTTGCTGCTGCTTTGATCACGTTAATATTCTGATCAAGCTCTTCTGCTGCTGCTGCTGCTCCTGCAGGGCCCAAGACAGGGCATGCTTGAAATTCAAACTGCCAACCGATATGCTGCATTACCCTGAAGAAGATTATGCGGACGATGAAGAGCTGGTGAGTTCATCGTCTCCAGCTGCTACCATGATCAGATCTGCATCTGCCCTGGGGCTGGCCACCCAAGTGATCAATCCAGGATCCATTTTCTCTCAGGATCTATGAATGCAGAGAATTTGTACTTCTTATTCAAAGATCATGCATGTCAGTATGATGATTCCTCCTCCTGCTGCTGATGCTGCTGCAGAGGCAAAGATTGAACCACGAGGAATTTGCACAACTCCTTCGAGCTGAGAGCCGGAATTGCTACAAAAAAGTGGCGGCATCAAAATGTAAGACTTTTGTATTTCAGGCCTAGCTTCTACAGGCCGGAGCTGATCTGGTTTGCTAGTGGGTCTGATGATCTTGTGTAAGATCTGATGATGCATTGCCTAGTGTGTAATATTACTGTGTGCAGGTCTAAAGAAACTGCAAGAGAAGATGATGCAGAGTAGACCTTCAGCAGCTGGCCAGCTACATTCAACTGATGATCACCAACCTGCTCCTCCTGCAAGGAAGTCTGGTACAGCTCCTCCTGACATGAGGAGCTGCACCCCAGCTGCTGGCATGCCCATGGCTGCAGCAGGTGGGTTCAGGCTAGCAGCAGCAGCAGGAGCAGCTGATCAGGAGGATCAACAGCACTTCCAATTGCAAGTTCTAGATCATTTTCTGGACAAGCTGCTTAAATGCATTCCCAGAAGAAAACGTTCTTGCAAGATCAAATTGCAGAAAGTACCTCAGGACAGTACTAAGAGCTGCAGCAGGTAAGTAGGCTTCTTCTTCACTTGGTTACATCAACAACATGCACTATTGCCAAAGATCAGACAACTGCTGCTGCCTGCTTATTTATTGTTCAAGTTTCATTCAAGCTCAGGAACAATCATGTCTACAGACAGTCAATCTTCTATTGCATGATCATTGACATCTTTTGATCTGCTTACACAAACTGCAGATCCAACATCATGGAGCTCCAGGTGCATCATCAGCAGAGCTTCAAATCCAGCACAAGTCTGGATTTGGCAAACAAGATGAATTCTTTGTGCATACCCACCAGGTACAAAATCTTCCCACCATCACGCAAGCTTGTTTATGGTTTAGGATTCAGGGTTTGGGGAACCTTTATGATTCAGGGTTTAAGGTTCAGGAGTTTAGGGTTCAGGGTTAAAGGGTTTGAGGTTTAGGGTGCAAAATAGGGAACTTGTATTGTACACAATTCAGTTCAGGTAAAATCTGGGCTGCAATGATAAGCTCTGCACCAGCTAGAATCAGGTAACTTGCTTGTTTAAGGTTCAGGATTATGGTTTTGGGGTTTAGGATGCAAAATAGGAGAACTTGTATGTTATAAATAAGTTCAGGTAAAATTCGCTAATTTTTTTTAACCTCAAACCCTGAACCCTAAACCCTAAAGACTTCTTCAGAGATTTGTTCAAATGATATTTATCTAGACTTTTGTTTTCTGAAGTTACAATGGCTGTTTACTAATCTCTCAAACTAACTACCTGGAAATTTGTGCAGGTCGAGATCCATCTGTAAAGTGGTAAGTTCACTTCTTTATCTGCTTTTCCATGTACAGTAGAATTGTATCCTTGTTCTAACAGCTTGCATATACGGAGTGTAAAATTTGAACTCTGCATGAGTAATTTCCCATTGATAAATTATTTCTCATTTTGAGCAAATTCAAGGAACTTTGACAAAACCTTTTGTGATGTAATTACCTTTTCTTTGTTTTTGGTGCAATTTTTTGCAGAGATCATGTCCAGGTCTGAAGTTGGACATCATTCGACTGAACTATTCATTCAACAGAGCCAAGTTCCAGACAAATGTATAACTGGACTATGGATCTTTTTGTCCTTCCGTATATGTCCATTAGTTGGATGTTTCTGGTACATGGCCTCAATTTTGGGTATGTTGGTTGGTCATCATGTTGGTCATATCCATGAGTTGGATGCTTGTAGTATACGGTTTTCATTTTCATTTTTGCTACAGTCTTTGGTCATCCGTTCATTGGATGTTTCTAGTATGCAGCATCAAGTTTTGGTATGTTGGTCATCCATGAGTTAGAGGTTTCAAGGATGCAGCCTCTAATCTTGGGTTGTCAAGATATTATCTGAGGATGATTTAAGCATACAGACAAGTCTTGTAAAGAACTGGAAAATGGTGTGTCATGTAATATACTTAGCTCAATGTGATGGCTGCTGGCTCACAATTACGGATGTGTTGATTTGTCATGGAATATCGAATGCGTGTCTACTGTGACCTTATGTATCAGGAATACTGTGAATTATGTTCTTACTTTGTGTAGGACTCCAGTACTTTTCTGCAAATTTCAGAAGCTAATATGTCATTGCTGGATTCGATCCATGTACAAGAGTCTCTCTTCAATGTCTAGTCATAAATTGTTTGAACAGGCTTATGTATTTTGACATGCAACTAAATGTCCTGCTCTGTTCCAAAATGTTTAGTTAGGCTATGTTGATACACATAGTCAAGTCTTACTACCATCTTTTACATGTATAGGGGAATGCCTACTCCTAAAGGGCTTCCCTAATTATTTGAGGGTTATAGCCACAAGGGTGGTAGCCTGAGATTGTAGGCCCGAAAGTGAAGGCAGGCCCATTGGAGTAGGCACTACACCAATCTCAAAATCCAAAATGTTTCTAAAATGTCTGCACAAATATTGAACGTGTGCTACAATGTTTGTATGCATACTACTACCATTACTTTAGACCCAATGTCTAGAGTTTCTTCATGTATATATAACTTAATTCCAGAAGCCTTTTGAAAAGTCCAGAATTAACAATTGTTGGCCATTTGAAAGTTGGCAAATTTGAAAAAAACACTAAATTCATTAGGGGGCTAACAGATGTTGTAACAACAAATATCCCCATCAAATATATATCATCAATTTCTTGAATTTCCCAAAGCAGTGAAAATTTTGGGATAAACATGTAGTTTTTATTTCATTTTATTTTATGAAATAAAGAATTCACTGTAAATTCTTTTTAAGAAGCACAATGTGTGGCCATACATCAATTAGTTTATTTAACATTGATGGTGAAAATAGAAAAATAAAAATGGAAAAAATTACATTCATAATTTTGTTTTTGCATCCAACATACAAATATAAATTTTAATATTTCAATTTCATTAATAAGGCTTATTATTTCGTAACTGTCTTATTATGCAATTATTTTTTCATGATAATCCATTTTTATATTGAAAATTGGGGAGTCCAAAATTCATTGCATTCATAGATATTGAAAATTATGATTTATCTTATAATACTCAAAATCTAACATTGTAATAAATATTTGGTTACATTAAACATTTAATATCAAAAGACTAAATTTTGTTGTTACAAGTATGAATGTAATGCCCTTGGCCTCAAGAGTAAGGTTTTTTTATGTTGCCATATAGTTCAAGTAATTTTTCATCATGATTTGTCCCATATTTCAATATTATTCTTTTTCCTGTCCATGTAGGTAAAGAATGCCATGGAAAGGAGGTAGGTATTTACACTTTTAAAAGGTAGATTTTTAGAATATTTTAATATATAAAACATGGGCATGAAAGCTACATGCTAATTTGCCTTTTCATATTCATGTAGGTGAAAAGGACAAAGGAATGAAGTAGATAAGCTTGGAAGAAGTAGGTTTAGAGAACCCTGATCAACATATATGGACACCATTTTTCTTTTAAAAAGGCTTGGAAACGAAGTTACTATTTGACAAAACATAGATCCCACAAAAAAAAAAAAAAAGGTTCATTTGATATCTAAACTAATTATTCATAAATGATTCTTGCTCACATGGATGATTGTGTTTCTACCATGGAAAATGTCAATGTTATATTTGCCTAATATTATGTGAGAAGTTAAGATTTTGTCAAGATTTTGTTCCAATCAATTGTCATGAAAAAATAATGCAAGTTTCAATTATTCTACACATTGCTTTTAGTTCTTGACTCAACACTTTTAATTATAAAATTTGAGATATATTTTCTTGCAATATTGCAAGGTTTATTACCCTTGCCATTTGTTCCAAATATTCTTCAATATTAGGTTTTCAAACTTTCACTATATTCTTTGTAGAAATAATCTTGACAACACATAAATAAGAAAATTTGAATTAAGAAAAGCAAGCTTGTCACCCATGGTCAACCATTGAGGTTCTATCAAAATGCATAAAATTGATAAGGTCTTTATCAAAATCAAAACACATTGAGTTGTTGCGATTTGTCCACATTATGCATCATAATTCCCTTTTATGTATAGCTACCCAAAAATCAAGATTCATATATGAATATGTTTTGTACACTTATATTAAATACTATTGGTTCCCATTACACTAGCATGCTACTTGATGCTCATATATGGGACACATTGCGATCCCCTAAACATCTTACAAAATGGGGAGTTCACATCCACATACATATATATACAAACATATACAACCACACATCCATGAATACATATACATCTATACATAAATACAACTTAGACTACATATAGATAAACAAATATCATACAATTTACAAATTTACAATGATTTAATTGATTTGGATGCAAATTTCATAAAAATATGAATTAAGACATATTAGTACAACAATGATTTCTAAGAAAAATCTGATTTGAAATATTGCCATAGTAATATAAGAAAATTATGTAACTATTTATTCAACCTTATAATTCATTTTTAAACCATAAACCCTAAACCTAAGCTCTATACATTAAATTTTATAACATTAAAAAAAATCTCAAATATGAACCATTTAATAAGTATTTTACTACCTTTGAGTTATTTAACAAGGATTAATGTACTATCCTTGAATGACAAAATTAAGTAATAACATGTATTTAATTAACTCTAGACTAAACTATTAATTCTGGACTTTTCAAATTTGGTGGTTAGGACCCTTCCAAACAAAGCATTGGAAATATCTTTTTTTTTATCATTTAATGAAGCAAAACATTATATATTAATATCTATTGTTGCATCATATGGTGGTCCCCAAATCAAAGTTTTTTTTTCCAAATTTTGAATTTCGAAATGGTCATTTGTGAATTCTAAACTTCTTATCTTTAATTTAGTATTGTTTTTGAGTTCATAAACATCAACATTTTAGTTTGAAGGTTTTTGATAATTACATAATAATTGACCATTGATGTTTCACTATGTAAATGGCACTTAAGTACATATTAAGAAATATGATTCTAAATGAATTTAACATGTATCCTTGAACTTCCATGAATTTTTTTGTCAATGTGTATAATAACATTTGAACTTCAATTTTTTTCATAACTAGGATTAGTATGTACCTAACTAGGTAAATAGGTAGGTCCACATGCATGCCTACGTATGTTATTTAATGTTCATACCTACTTATGTAAAATATAAGTAAATCAAAAAATTGTTTTCATATGTAGGTAGATAGTAAGTATGAAGATAGATAAATAGAACATAAGTAGATGGTAGGTAAGTAGGTAGGACATAGGTAGGTAGATGGTACTATAATGCAAATATAATTTGTGACTATTACATGTTTGGATGGAAAAAAAAAATGCACTTTTCCATCCAATATTGTGAATGGATGAAAACCTAGTTGTTTTGGCAACTTGTCATAGTTGTTCTGGCAACTAAAACCAATAATAACTAAAAACATATGTGACATCTTTGGAATTACAATTTTTTTTGATAATCAACTTGTGTTTAATTGTTTATTTATTGATTTTTATGTATTGTTTATTGACATGGAAAATACAAATTATTACATTTTTACTAAATATGTTTGAATTATGATCTATTTATTAATATTATGTATGATGAATATTTAATTACATATTATACATGTAAATTAAATTTTATTGATAAAATTACAACTTATTATAATCATAATCAAATATCGTTTTTTGAATCAAATAGAGGTTTAAGATGACTAAAAAAGATATAATTTATTTGATCATAAGAAGTCTTTTACCATTTGGAAGTTGGAAATGAAAGAAAAACTTTCATTTGGGGGCCACCAAATGATGCAACAATAAATAATATAAATAAATTTGTTTACCTTGTTTATCAAGAACATGTGTTCAAGGAGTTGGTTTTTTATTAGCCTGTGCATAGCGAAAAATTACTATCTTGCTTGAGTTTACAACAATGATAATATGGTTCATGATGACCAATTGAATGAAACTATTGATGCTTGCATGTCTTTGGTGTGCCTATATTTTTTAGTGTCTCTCTCCTTTTGCTCTTCTAGTGTTTCAATGCTTGGAAGAGGATGAATAGCATGAAGGGCCACACCAACTCGACACCATGGTGTCTAGTAAATCCAATATGACCAAGGCCTATTTGAAAAGGTTTCAAGTCAAATACATGCACAAGCAAGTTAAGAAAATTAATATTAGGTTATAATATGTTTAACCACTCAAGACAAGAACAACACCTTGAAGTATCACTATGTTGTCAAATTTACCAATTAATACAAAGATATTGTGGTTCAAATAAACTCATATGCCACTAAATTTTACTGGCGACATGAATAGGCTATGACCCTAAGCTATCAGAAGGCTTGAAGGGTGCCATGTCTTAGCATTAATTATGCTATCGTGTTACCAAGGTGCCCTTATGAATGGAACATGCAATGCAAAATCATGCAACTATTTTTCAACATATTAGGCGACAAAATAATGCCCCCAAACTGAACTCCAACTCCGTGTTTTTTCCATTGTAAATAAGAGAGAATTATGGTGAAGAACTATTAGATGACAACATTATCAACCCAATACCAATCTTATAAAGTTCTCTTCTTGATCATCAAAATACTTTGGGCAATGAAGGCACTACTATTGCCAAGCTTCTGCTTAGTTTCTCCATCTCTACCCCCAGCAATGCCTACACTCGTTTCAATGGATGCAATTATGACCTCTTTCCACATCCATACTCCTATTGGGCACCAAGTGGTGTAACTATTAATGAAAATCATTGTAATTTTCATGTGAATGGAAGTTAAACTACCTATTCCATGTTTTTCAATTGTTGCACACATGTAGGCAAAATTATTTAAGATGATTTCTTAACTCAAAAACCCATAAATTATAACAAATTTTCCTTAATGATGTGTTGCCATCCCATTTATATGATGTCATGCATGTTTGTTCTAATTTTTATACCAAACATAAATAATATAAAACAATAAAATATTAACATAAAGAATCTATAATTTTGATGATAATAACAACTTGATAAATTAATTTGAAATCTCCAAAATTTCAATCATAAACCTCAATGACAATAAAATATAACTAAGTTCAAAGATGAAAGCTATTGTATATGTAATGAATTAAAAATACTCACACATTGTCAATTTTATATGTATATTATATATGTACTCGCACATGTATAGTTTTACATTCAAGATCAAATTATTATATCGGTTTTAAATAGACGAAGCATAGAGTGACAAATAAAATCCATGAATTTTGAAATTTAATATGTTTTGTGTTTCAACTTGTAATTGCATACATCAATGATGTCAAGTTTAAATACAAAAACATCATGCAACAATTGTATTAGAAAAATAATTCAAATCGTGTCCAGTATAATATCATCTTGAAACAAATCTTCAAGTTTGGTAGAAGACTTCTTCCCACCACATTGTAATTGGTGAAATAATATTTAAGGGCAAACTTGGCAATGTGGAACCCAATGTACTTAATAGCAAAACATAAAGTAAATCAATCAAGTGAATTACATTAATGTACAATTAAAATGGAAAAAACCATATTTAATTGCTTTACATATAATTTACTTGAACATTGCTATAATCCATAAATGTTGTGATTATCCCAATGAATACAAGACTATGATCATTATAAAATATTAATATTCTTCTTGTAACATTGAAATTTGATTTATTTTTTCCTATTTCCACATAGTGGTAAATTGGGAAATTATACTAATAAATTAATTGTGAATCACTTATAAGAACAATGTTCAACTTTGTCAAATTCAACATTTTTACCCATAGCCAAAAAAAAGTATAAATATTAAAATTTTAAATTATCTTCATAATAATATAATTATGGAAATAAATAAGGACCATGGAAATGAAGTTGAACCCTAATATATTAATTCCAACTTAATATGTTTTTTCATATATTAAACTCCATATACATGTAATGTTGTAATAATTCATCAATGTGTTGATTTGCATGATGATTTATTCAAATAATTTTGATAAATTTCAAAAGATCATAGTTGTCCAAAATTTCATTTCAATACCTTTTTTACTTCAAAATTTTACTTTTAAAGTGTTTTTTCAACTGATGCTTAAATGTTGCCCATTGAAAAATAATATTCTAAAATTTCTACCCAAATTTGCAAATAGGAATATTAACAACTTTTTACTAATTATAGAGTTCCATGTCTATATAATTGATTATTAATATCAGGAAAATTATTGTGAGAAATTTTTTATTCGAATGAATAAAATTAATATGCACCTAAATAATACATCAAATTAATTAAAAACCAATATTGAAACTATGCAATGAAATGTTTATTGAAGTTGACAATTAATAACAATGTTGGCTAGTTATTGCATATAAATCCTACAAACTAGCCAAACCTTGAATTTAAATGTTCGTAATTTAAATGGATGAAATAGGGCAAACCTTTTCGTCCATATAACATCATCTTGGTAGCCCAATTTGAAAAAAAGGTGGGAGGGAACATTTCAACTTGTGAAAATGGTGATTTAGGGTTTTCAAGCGTCTTTCTCTCAGAGGGAAGTCTCCAACTTTTGGAAGTTGCAAGTTAGGGTTTTTAGAGGTCTTTTTCTCTTGTGATGTCAATGTGTTCAACTTTCTCCTTGTCTAGTCTTTTCAAGTAATTCTTCCCCAGCCATAGTTTTATTTGTGTCCTGGTCATCTTTTCTCAAATTACTCCTCTTCATTCATGACACCAAGCTTTTTCACTTCATCTTTTTATTTGTATCACTGTTGTTGTTTTTTTCTTTCTTCCAATTTCGAAAATTCCAAATGTGGCCTTCCACAATTGGAGCATTCAAAAGGTGCAGAAGCTCACAATCCTATGTGGCGTCTAAAAGTTACACAAGCAAATAACAATATACGACATCTAAAGGTTACAAAATCAAACAATGTTATTATGAGTGTTTTGTGCACATTTTTTTCTCTTCCATTTTCTTATTGTTAATCTTGCAAAACACAATAATCAATAAGTTTTTCATTTGGATTTCACCTCGACGCTGAAAATAAGACAATCACAGCTTCCCATCTTTCTTGCAAGACAAGGTCATGTATGAATTTCCAACCTCTCAATGCTTCTCCTCCCTTGCCATCTTTATTTTTATATCTATTTTGGTTTTTGGCCACTTTATAGAGAGAAATCAGGTAAACACCATGTTTTTTGAGTCATCATTCAATGAACATAGTGACATATTATTCATTATATGATTTTTCATTCTGATTTCTTCGACGCATCGTCTACATTTAGAACCCTTAGTCATTCATCCAATTGAGTTACAGAGAGCATAATTTTTAAACCAAGTTATTAGAAAATCATTAGACAACAAGAAAACTGGTTGTTTCAATTTCACCCCATGGAAATTCTTCCATTTCAAATACTTTCCATGAAACATGTTTTCTTTAGACCTCTCTTGTATTTTATCATTATTTTAGTTAAACGGTTTCCCTATCATCATTTCAAATGTTGTAGTTTAATCGATAGCATGACATGGGAATCCACATATTGAAATCTTTAGCACCTGACCGTTACATGGCCTATAGACAACCTTAGGATGGTGTGAAATTGAATAGTTTGGCATCTGCCAAGTCAACATTTTAGTAGAAAATAGCCTTCCAATTCCATCTTGGGAGACGGTCCGTGATCGCTCGATCACAAAGACAAAAACTTTGTGAAAAATCAATTTGGCAATCACTAGATCGTCACAACTCAAAGACACAATCTGGTAACTGTTAGATCGTTTTCCCACAAAGGTTTCATCTTGATGATTTGGTGACCATTAGATCAAAACAACAACATGGCGACCACTAGGTCGTTGTTTCGTTGGTTTCATGAAAAAATGACCTAGTGACCGCCAAATTGTTTTTTCGCTACTTTTACGAAAAGACGACTTGGTCGATCACTAGGTCATTAATTAGTTATTTTTGCAAGAAGATGACTTGGTGGTCACCAGGTCATCCTCTTGCTACCTTCACAAAACCACAACCTAGTGACGACCAAGTCATCCTTTTGTTACCTTCACAAAACCACAACCTAGTGACGACCAAGTCATCCTTTTGTTAGCCTCATGAGAAAACGACTTAGTAGTCACTAGGTCATCCTTTTGCTACCTTCATGAAACAAAGATTTGGCAGTAATCAGGTCATCCTTTTAGTAGCCTCGTGAGAAAAGGACTTGGTGCTTGCTAGGCTGTCCTTTTATTAGCCTAGTGAGAAACATCCAACGGTTGTTGGGTCATCCTTTCGTTAGCTTAGCGAGAAAACAACCTAGTGATTGCCAAGTCATCCTTTCGCTAGCTTGGCAAGAAAATGACCTCCCGGTCGCAATATTGTCCTTGCATTAGCCCCACAAGAAAACAAGTTGGCAATTGCCCATTTGTACTCTCATTAGCTTGGTGAAAAAACAACCTAACGACTACCAAGTCATCTTCTTGCTACCTTCACAAGTAGACGTTTTCGAGTATATTATATATTTTAAGGAATGATAAATGTAATTTAAGATATATATTGTAATTTTTTTTTCATCAATCAAAATAACTAATACATTGTAGCTCTTTAGAATACTATTGAATGACAAATGATGACATTTGAATTAACTTCATTAATTAAAAAAAATGATTGATTCTTGTATCTTAAGCTTTTGGCTGAATAAAAACATTCTATGTCAAGATTGATAAAAACCTAGAGATCTAGTTGATTTGTGGGAAAAGGATGATCCCGGAAAACTTCACATCGACTATGGTGTTTGTTAGACTCATCTATTCTTTCTATCTATGGGGCCCTAGGACCGAAAGAGTGCATCATTGTTTCATTGGAGATTATATTCGTTTCGTACCAAGAACAAATTTTTTTAGCCCAATTCCAACATTACGGAATTGTGGATCAATTGAAGGAAAATTTTGCTTCTGGTAAATAAGCCAAATGATTATTAAATTGGAGTGTATTGGAGATGAAACTATTAATAATCTTACTACAAAGAGGGTGGTTTGTTCAAGTGCGGTTTGAAATGTTAGCACATTTGGAGAGCACCAAAATGATCAAGTTTTCACCAAAGGGTTCCTTGTGTTTTTGGGGGGTGAGTACAACAAGAGATGTGAGTCTTTTATTACTAATGAAGACAATGTGGCAAGCTCGCATAATTTAGAAGACATGAACCAAAGAGAAGCTTCGCCAAAAGGGCATAGTAGTTAGCGCAAAGATGAATGAGATCTTTAAATCCTAAAGGTGTGTTCCTCATGAGAGGTTGTGTGATGACATCTAATCCACAGGAAGCAATTATGGCCAACATTCTTGGTCATGATCATGTCAACGTGACCATTCTCTACTGTCCTGGAGGCATCTCAGCGGTAATGATTATATGGAAATGGTTGTTAATTTAAACAACTATGGAGGGATTTTTATTGAAAGAGCTTTTGCTTTCATACAATGAAAGTTATGTACTTGAAGTGGATGTGGAACGAATGATTGGTGTGAAGAAAAAAAAAAACTTTAGTAAAATAATATGGAAAGAAATCATGTTCATAAATTCCTTCTTAAAGATAAAAAAGGTGTTGAACAAGGAATCTTGTCGTGGAGTAAAGGTGGTGATGCGTTGTTCCCTAAACTGTTGTCAACATTTCCCTCACCAAATGAAAGGAATTTTTAGACATCAATTCTGGAACAAGTCATCTGAGGAGAAATTCGCCCACATGTTAGATAATCCAAGAAGGCTGCATCAAAGAGGAGATTGCAACCGTGCAAAATTTGTGATGCTTCAAAAGAAAGATGTTTATGAAACTGCTTGGTACAAAATCATGTGGACTTTTAGGTCAACTTACATGAGTTACAAGCAGGAGAGCAAAAAAAGGTGTAGGATTTTACCACATCGAAATAAGGGGAAGCAAAAGCAACAAGCCCCAGTGATACAAGGCCGAATCAAACGTTTAGTCCTTGATTGAATAATGTGCTAATGTAATGCTACATCAAATGAAGGGAATCGGAGATGGGAAACAAGATGTTTGTCTCCTTTTTCTAGATATCTAGAGGACAATGTGAGAGCCTAATGACCATGTAAGCATGGAATGATTCATTTTTGTTGTGTTGTATCAAGTTTATTATATTTTTCAATTAAAGTTTCATCTAGTGGTCGCCAAATCAAGTAATGAAGTGCTTAATATTGTCTTGTTTAAACATTGTTTACAAGTTGATTTTTCACAGAATCTTATAATCTTGCAATGTGTTGACTTTTTTCGACCTAGTGGCCCCTAGGTCTACATTGTAACATGGCCTTAACTAAAGTTGCAATAGATATTTAATGTTCTTGTTTGTCATTTTGAGATTTTATTTCTCCTCATGCTTCCAAATTAGCAAGGAGTTGCAAGTTGGAAGTATTTTGTAGTTTATTATGAGCCGGTTGAGAAAGAAAAAACATACGAACATGGATGTGCAGAAAAGAGGATTTGTTTTTGCCAAGTGTACTGTTTGTGTATCCGTGAAGGATTTGATATCAAAAGCTAAAAAAAAAACCTTTGTGAGAAAAAACATGAAATTAAATTGAAAAAACATATCATTCACCAAAAATTTTGCTGGCATTTATATCACACCTGGAAAGTTGAATATGTGTAATCTAAAAAACATTTCTTATGGGTAATTTATGATAAGATGGACTATTTTAAAACAACTTTGTTTCAGCTTCAAATGAAGAACAAAATGGTGTCCAGGGTGGGGCAATTACTAGTGACATTGACTAAAATGATTGCTCATGGACATGGTGACAAAGCCTATGCTCAATATTCTAATGAGCTTTGGTCCAATGATCCTAATTCACAATTGGGTTGCTTCTACACTTGTTTCATAATCTTAAAAAGGGGCCAATTAGGGAGTCATAAGTTTTGTTTGAATTTGAACCCCAAAACGCATTCTTCCAACAAATTTTGCAAAGAAGTTCTCATTGTTTGAATGCATTGAAACATGCGGATAAAATTGTGGTGTGAAGCCATTGCAAAGGAAGCTACTTCTTTAGATGGACAATTGTGTGAAAAATAACAAGAATTGTCACCTACCAATGTTTCTTTCCTTGTTAATTGGCCACGAAGTTTTCAAAGAAGTTTAGTTGGGGTTTCTTGTAGTTGGGCACACGCATGAAAATATTGATGGAAGTTTTGGATATTGTCGATGAAATTGAGAGAGCGAAATAATTATGGCATGGTAGATTTTATGAAAGTTTTCATGTTTTCCCAATATCGTCCATTCATTCTGCAACTCATTTAGGAAATCCATGATTTCAAATCTTGATTCAATGGATATTTGAACGATGGCTCGAACGTCCTTGTTGGTCATACGAAAATGCATTTGTTTTGGTTTTTTGTAGACAAGGTAAGGTGGCTAATGATGCAATACAAAGTATCTCCTACTGATGTTTTAAGGATCTTTAAAAATGGCTTAGTTGTACAATTGTGGAAGGAGGATGGCATTGGAGGTCCAAAATTGTTGGTGAGGGTTCTGAATCCTTTTCCATTTTGCTCGACATGGGGAAATGATGAATTGAGGGTACGTGAGAAAGAAAGGTTCATTAGTAGTGGTATTTCAAAGTATATTGAGTTTTGGAAGCTAGGGACGTTGAAGGACGATTATATTCTAGAGTTATGGGTCCTTATGTGAAATATTGGGACAACACTTCGTAGTTGTTATCAAAACCTATCCCACGATAAAGTTCTATTATGTTGGAAACCTTTTGGCCTTTTAGCAATTGGAGAACTTATTATGAGCACACATCCATTCCTACCATTGTAGATGTTGACCTTAAAGATCTTGTCATCTTTCCATATTGTGGCCCTGGAAACATGCACCTTTATTTGAGCATTGCTGCATACATGCCTTTTTGTGACTTGTTTGTTGGTAAGTTTGTTTTTATGTGGCCTACAAACCCTAAAGTTTATCATGTGTGGATGGGAAGGGCCGAATGTGATGTTGTAAGAAATTAAAAGAATGAGAATTATAAGGTCTATGTTCAATGGTGGGTTCCTATGAAAAAGCGAGCCAAGAATGATGAAGAATTGTATTATAATTGTTGAGCAAGTGGAAGAGTAATCATGAAAACCCCAAACAATGGGTTGAAGTCTCTTGTGTCATGTTTTTTTTCTTGGCTAGAAGCAATATAATATTTCATTCCATGATAAGTATTAATGCAACCCATGCATCTAAGGCAAAAGTTAATCTTGATGTAGTTGCAAGTTGAATTTTTTATGAACATTAAGTAGAAATTTTGGCGCTATTTTATGGTCACTACAATAGGTTTAGTTTTTTTTTCAAGTGGGATTTTAATGCTTTGGAATATATTCAATTTGCCTATGGGCATTCATTGAGGAAAATATTAATGTTTATCCTCTTTATAAACATTCCAATGTGTTGACCTTTATCAATATGGACATTGCTTGTTTTAATTGTCATTTTAAGTGTGCATGAAAAACTATTATAAAGGTGATGAATGGAAATTTCCTTTTCAATGTCATGGGTGGATGAATTTTTTGTCAATGTTTGGCGGCATTAGTGATAAATACGAAAAAAAAGTTGCATTCATGTATTTAAGTTTATGATTTGTTGTTGGCAAGGTCGAACCTTCATTTCAGCCAATCGGTTCAGTTTATATTAAATTTGAAGATATTGGTTGCAATTGACAATAGGAAGATGGAAATAATTACTTGAAATTTGGTGAACATCACATCGATTAGACTTGAGTTTACAAGTTTGAGTTGACATAAAACATGCTTGAGTTTACATGTTCTTGTGTAGATTTTATGAAAATTAAATAAATTATGCTTGAAATTCCAATAATTTGGAAGCCATTAGACAATCATATCGAATTTGAATGGAATTTCAAGTTTTTAATGAAAATTATGAAAGCGCATGTTGGCATAGTGGCAATTCCTCCCATGTGGTGGCCACTAGATCAATTTTGACATTTGCACCATGTTGAATTTGATGTCAAATTCATTTTCTTTCAAAAAATAAATGAAGTTACATGAAAACTTGGTTGAAATACATTTTATTTGGTAGCCACAAATGGTTTTGTTTCCTAGCCTATTGAGTTTGGTGTCAAATTTAAGTTCTTGTTGAAAATTTATGCAATTACATGAAAATTTGGTTGAAATACATCTTATTTGGTGGCCACTAGATGGGTTTTGTTCCCCAGCTCGTTGAGTTTGGTGTCAAATTTAGCTTTTTGTTGAAAATTTATGCAAATTACATGAAAAGATGGTTGAAATATGTCTTATTTGGTGGCTAACAGATGTGTTTTGGCCTCTTTTCATGTATTGAATTAAGTACAGAATTAAAGTTAAAGTCTGGAATAAATTAAATATGTGTTTGAACCTATTTTTGGGCCAAAAATTTGTATAGTTTGGCTTGGACTATTTATTAGCAAACTTGTTGGAGACCTAATTTTTTGTGGGTTGTGTGAGGAATTTTTGCACACCTTCACCATTAAGATATGCACTCACAAAAAACCGGTTGGAAGTGGAACTACTATGTAATTGTCGTCTAACAAGTAAAGTGGTTCAAGGTAAGTAATGAAATTCACTAAGGATCTAATGCGTTGTGTCCAATTTGAAGATACATTGTGAGAGGATTATAACTCACCATGATGGAATATGAAGGAGCCGTATGTTACAAAATCTCATAAGTTTTTTTTTTTTTTTTGATCAAGAGTTAAGCCTTGGAACTAGAAACCACTCTGCTTAGATTGAGGGGAAAAAAAAAAAAACAATTCAACCCTCTCTACTTCCAACAAGTGTAGCTTCCTTACAGCAACTCCGATAATGCTGAAATTTGAAGAGAACCTTCTACACCTTTCAAATTAGGACTGTTTTAATTTTGACAAAAATCCAATGGTGGATTTGGGAAGAACAACTAATTGAACCAAAAATCCAGAGGCTTTGTCATGGAAATCCTTCCATGAACTCCACTACAAGACCCTCTACTTCCAACCAGTGTAGCTCCCTTATAGCATCTCCGATGATACTGAAATTTGATAAGAACCTTCTACACCTTTCAAAATAAGACTGATTTAATTTTGACACCAATCCAACATTGGATTTTGGAGGAACAACTAATTGAACAAAAAATCCAGAGGCATAGCTACAAGTACTTGCTACACACAACCTCCTTCCATGCTTGATTCTTGCACACACCCTTTCCATGAACACCTCTCCACACATAAAAACTAAATCCTTCCTCACACTTCTTCCTTCTTTTTTTTTCTTTTTTCACATACACACCATACCTTCTCCCTTGGTAAGCCTTCATCACCTTCCTTGAGTTTGTTTCCCTTGTCCAAGGAAAGCTTCGAAATCCCTTACTCCAATCAATGGCCTCCTCATCCTTCTAGAGCCAATGAAAATTGAGAATAAATTGCCATCCAATTGAGTTTAGGATGAGAATTTTTGGGCCTAATGAGACACAAGAAATATTTCATCCTCCAATCAAATATGATGACAATCCTCATGACTAATGGGATTGGAGGATTCATCCTTCCCCTTATCTTGGATATCTTGATGAGGTCTCTTGAGCTTGATCCTTATCCTTTCCGTCCGTTGACCTTCACATCCTACTTCTTCATCCTAATTATTTCAAGTAATTAACTACTAGGATAGTTTATCGGTAGTAACAAGTAAACGCCCTTGAATTCTTACTTAACTAATTCAATGGTTGAACTAATATCCCCGTGTATTATTTACTCTTTTGATATCCCCTACCTATTTATTTTACCATGTACTAATTAACTATGTAGTACATAGTAAATTGGAATTAAAATTTGCATCACGAAAAACCCCCACATACTTCTAGATCCACCGTCAAAATTAGGGTTTGATGAATCCATTAGATCTAGGATGTTCAAGTTTTCATGAGGTTCCGCCATCACTTCCACACCTTCACCTACTCTAATTTGTTAAATAAAAAGCCTTGACGCGTTCTTAATGCAAGTACCACATTGTTTCTACTACCTTTTTGGTTTTTTGTTGATGCAAGTGAAAACTAGTCATGGCAGATGATGTCGCTACGCCTTTGAATCCTCTAGTTGCACCAAAAGAACAAGAAGAGCTTGAAGAAGCACCGCTTGACATGAATGTTTCTCAACAACCACGCAAAGAAGAACTGTCCAGGCGAGTGGTGAGCATTCAAGTCGATCGTTCGGCATGGGATCGTCGATTGTCTCCTAACCCACATGCTTTAGCAATTTATTTAGAATTCGTTCCTGCTCGTGGAGCCGCGCCAAAAAGGTTTGAAGAATGTCAATACGAAGATGATGATGTTCGTCTCCATTGTTGAACGTGGGTTCCCGTGATGGCCATTACCGTTGGCTACAAGGCCTAATTAACCCCCTTTCCATGGAGCATCGAGCCGAATACCGAGTTCGCACCATTCGTCGCATTCTAGAGTTTTTACAATTGTGACCTATTCCCTTCAAGTTGTTTACTAAGTTGTAATTCACTTGAGGCCACTCAGGTGGAAATGTTAATACTTCAGTTTAATCTTGATTTTATCTAAACGTCTGATAGAAGTGAAAACTACATAAAGATGTACTAAGATTACATCCTAGAAATCTTTCCAGTACATCATTCATGCCTGAATATTGTTCTATAGACTAACTTAATATTGTCATGGTGAAATGTTGTTGTGAGCTATGGGCTTGTATTCCCACTATATTAATAAATCATATCTATTTCTACATCCCCTTTCCCTTTTCTAAAGGATAATGCACTTAAAAAGGTTTATTAAGTCCTAAAACTAACTAAGCCTTGATCAATTCAAATAAAAGAATTTTCTATGCTGAAATATCCAAAGGTTAATCCAACTCCTAATAATTATTACTTGGAGGTTTATCAATATTCAAATCATTAATACTAAGGAAAAATATGGAACTAAAGGTTAATAATTTGTGGTATTATAATCCATGGCTCACAGGTTGCTTGCAAACCTCTCTCCAAAAAGAAAATTTTATCTATTGTGCCCTTGGACCATGTAATTACCAAGCATAGACATCTTCCCTCAACTATTTTTTTTTCTTAGGACAACCCAATATTTCTTTTTGCATGCTAAATTCCCAAATCCCTAATGCATTATGCTATTTGAGTGGCATGTTTTTAAAATTCCCACATATTGTATGATATGTGTTCATTGAGGGTTTTTTTTGGCACAAAAGTTTTACACAAATGAAAAAAATCAAAATGAAATTGGAATTGTCACACTTCCCTATTGTTTTGAGAAAAACATCAAAATTATGTATATATATGAAACAAATTCATCACATTTCCATTTGGATTTTCAAGGGGATTGTTTTTACCATCTTTTTACACTTTGGACATGTTTAAGAAAATTATTTGCATCTAATGCTAAAGCCCTCTTGGAATGCTTACATCTAATGCAACATCATAAATTATATATATTTAGTCACAACCTATGATTGACATAAGTGAATCAAATTTCTTTTATTTTATTTTTCTTTTTAGTTTTGTGATTTTGAAAAGTGACAATTTTTTTTCCAACAAAAGAAATTTGGTGGAAATTTACTGAGAAAATCATCTTCTCAAAATTCTTCCAAACAATTTTTTCTACAAAAAAATGTTGATGTTAACTTGACTAGCTTTACTGAAATAAAACATTATAATTGATAGAAAAGCAAAGAGAGCTAAAGATTTGTTCAAAAGAGAAAGTGTAATGGAAATTACCAATGTTGGGCAAGTATCATAAATATCTTTAAATATCACTTGGGTATCCCTTATTTGAACCCCTAGCTAAAGGTATCATTTTAAGTGATACCTTACTAAAAACTTGATCACCAATTTTCATTTATGTGAGAACTAACATTGAAACCTAGGTGAAGTAAAATCCCTTGACCCAAATCAAGTTCTTAGGGTAATGTGTACCTTGGGTAGTAGGTCTAAGCCTTTTCATAAACCAGTAATAACTGGTTTGTGACAATTCCTAAATGATAATCAATTGTTTTCAAATTTGTGAGAATCAGTAGTGAGAAAACTAATTCAAATTTTTTAAAAAAATATTGATACCTTGCCCCAATATATAAATTTTAAGAAAAAATAAAGTGAAAACTGGAACCTTTTGTGAGTTATTTTGTGAAAATCAAATCTTGTGGGTATTAAAAAAATTTGATACCCACCCAACATTGGAAATTACTAGTGTTGTGTAGTTGTTTGAGTTAAAAAAGAATCACTAGTTCTAGTTATTTGGTTTCGGTTATTTTAAAAAAAAATCAAAATCAAAAGTGTAGATAAATGTATATTATGATTTTTTCCCCATTAATGTAAGGATTGGGTAGAAAACAAATTATATTTTTGGGTAGATGGGTAGAATCTAGGTACCTCTATCATATACCCTTGGTTAGGGTTTTTTCCTTTTTTTAATGTAAATAATTTTATCTTGTTTAATAGAAATTAAAAGTTTTCATTTCACACTTTGGAAGTTTTGTAGAAAACTTTCAAAGGCCTAAATCTAGTGAAACATTGCATAGATATGATGTCAAATTACAATAACAAAATTGCATAAAACTATTACAATTTTTAAATTTTGAAACATACATAAAATGAGAGGCCATCAAGATCAAATTGGACAAACATGCCACAAGTTTGCCGTAGTAAACATAAATGCAAATCTAAAAATCATAATCTACCATGTCAACAAGGTTAACATAGTGATTTAATTAGTTTTCAAACTCATCTTCAATTTGATCTAATAAATTTGCTTCAACATCCCAAAATGATCAAGAAACTTAGTCCCTACAAATGCTTCAGAACCAAAGTGTGGATTCCTACAAGTTGATTTAAGTTTTGGGTTCCAAGTTGACATCTACGAAGCCTTGTTAGAATCCCAACAAGTTTTTAAAATATCTTTTACTTCAACTTGGCTTCCCAAAATACTTAAAATCATACAAACAAAGTATCCAACAATAGGAAATTATGCCTCATGTGCTTTCCATTACTTTAATGGATCTTCACAAGACTTTATAACTAATTGAAAATTTCGAAAACATGCAAGTTTTTGTTGCACCTATAATAAAAAACAAATTGTTAGCATTACACATTTCATTTACAAATACATTGTTTTACTAAAATTTATGATTGTAGAAATTAAAAACTTACATGTGATTGCAAAAACCAAAAACTTAGATGTTCCATGACAATTTGATCATGAGTCAATATTGCACCAAACTTCACCAATGGCCATTCTTGGGGGCCAAAATTTGATGGGTGTCCTGTAAAAGGATGAACTTTTAATAAGTTGAACAAAAAAGGGGAATTAGAATTTTAGAATCATACCTTGTTGTAACTTGGCACAATTGTGACTTTTTTTATTCCCACATAATTACTCAAAATAGAAAGATCCCTAAATCTAGGATTAAGCATTAAAGCCATAATCATGTGAGTTTTTTAAAAATCAAATTGATGCAAACAATCTAGAAATGGAACAAGCACACAAGTGACTTCTAATCACATCCTATTTGTTAACAAGAGCAATTTTGCATCAAATTGAGATGGGGGAATGAAGTTCATCTAGATTTCTAGTTTAAGTCTTTTATTGGTCAATTTCACACAAGAGTTAATTGCATTTGCAAATGCATCACTCAAGTACTAATAACCATGACATTGATTTAACACACAACTTGATACAATTGGGGCCAAGGTTGAAGAAACAATTTCTACAATGGCCCAAATATGTGGTGTTTGAATTCTACCTAGTAAAGTTAATGTTTGTTGACTACAACAAACATAGATAACAAATTGAATTGAAGAGCTTGTTAGAACATTGCCACTTTGGAGGCAAACCTTGTCTTCAATGGTGTTTCCATGGTCACAAACATGCAGTCAAACAAGCTTTTGTCCACTTTACATTTCCTTTTCCTGATTTTTTGGCCATGTAATATATAAGCTTGAATCGAAGATTGTGCATATTTGATGTTGATAGGTTGTATACTTGAATTTACCTTCTCATTAGAAGTGGCATATTGACAAGCTTTAGAAAGGGCATGGCCAAAATAAACACCTTCAAAATGATGTTATTATCCCCAATTGTCCTACCTAACATTTTGTTTAAAAACATTTGTCATTGTAGACATATTTATACCCTCATCTTTCACATAACAAATGATTTTGTTAGTCAATTTGTATTCCTTAAACAAAACTTGCCATTGATTAGCAAGATTAATTCCACTAATGCCTTTTGCCTCAAATAGGCCTATTGTGACACAATAATAGAAAAGCCCCCTTTTTTGCAACTATGTCTCCAACTACATTTCAACAAAAAAACAAAGTTGAAAGGAACAAATGTAGTTGCAAATTATTATTTTGTAACTAGGAAATGTTTTTTCAACTATAAATTAAAAAAGTTGATAAGTACAAGTTGAAAATGAGATTCTAGTTGAAAAGTTTAGACATGTGTCAACATCATAACAATAGCCACTACTTACCATTTTAGTTGCAAACTACATACTACTATAATTGAGAATTGTTTTCAATTGATCTCAATCGATGGATGATTGTAAGTTGAACATTTGACCAGTGGTTTGGTGACACATGGCACACACACAATGTTGACACATTTACAAACTTTGGGGTCAATGAATAATTAAATAACACGTGGTAAGCTCACAAAGTTTGGGGTCAACAAATAATTAAATGACAGTTGACACACCCACATCCATAGGCTAGGCCATGTGGTGCTTGAACATTGGCCACTTAGCCTAAACATAAGTTATGCTTAGACCTAAAAACTTACATTAAGCTTAAAGGGCCCCATTTTAAGCTAAGAACTTACATTAAGCTCAAATAGGCCATTTAATTTACACTTAATCCAGGGCTAAACATAAGCATTTACATTAGGCCTAAACCTAGGCCACATGGCACTTAACAAATGAAATCATATTTGATTTGGTTTAGCCTTTAGGGTTGAACCTTTTGTATTAACTCATCCCAAATGACTATTACATTTTCATGATTATTGTGTTTTTTCAATAATCTTAGTGCATTTTTTTATATAGTTTGGATTTTTGGAATGGAACCCAAACAATATGGGATAAACATTTTAGTTGTAACCTAGTAGTGATCTAATTGTGACTTTTATATGTGTGATCTTGTTACAACCAAATTACAAACTAGTTTAAGTTTAGTTAGGTTTAGATTTAAACTAATAGTTTATGTAGCTTCAATATAGCTAGTTGCATTAATTATATATTCAATCCAAGGCTATATTCATCAACAATTTTGAATTGTATATTTACAATTAAAAAATATATATATTATTATCATTTATTAAATCTATGGTAATTAATTAATTAAAAATTTGAAATATTAACTATAAATATAAAAATAATAATAAATCATTAAAAATTAATGAATATTTAAAAATGACTTATTCGTTATAATTTTAATTATCATTTCATGAAAATAATAATTAAGTAAAATATAAAAAATCAGTAAATTTTTAATGATATTTTAATTAAAATAATTATTACAATGTAGTGAAAATTAATAATTGGCTAGAATTACAACAACAACATTAATGATAATATTGTAGCTAGTACTTAGGCTTGGTTAGGTATTATAACTATTATTAATATTCACTATTTTATATAACTTGTTCTAATAATTATGAACTAATATAATAAATATGAAATACAAAATATGGATAGAGAAAAAAAATAAAATAGTAATGTTAAAATAAAAATAATTTTTGTAATTACATAATAATTTATTAAATATCCTTAAAAACTATTCTGATCATTATTATAATTTTAAAATAAATAAATAAATAAATATTAAGATTTTTGAAAATGGACTTAATAGCCAACATTAGAATTCCAAAATTATTTATCATTACTTGATATGTTATATAAAAAAATTGAATTTACATAAAATAAAAAATTAGTATGTGTGTGTTGAACATACATATTATTAAGTCGAATTACATTTCAGAATTAAATTTTATTTTCAAAATTTACATGCACAAAAACATTCATCATACATAACCCTTCATTTATACAAAAAAATATTTACATGTAACTTATTAATCAATGAATTTTTACCTCAATTTTAAATATTAAAACATCAAAAATATAAAAATGAATAAACATCAAAGTTCCACAAAAATATTAATTATGTATCATTATTTGATTTGTTGTAAATTAAGATTCAATTTACATAGAAATAGTAAATTATATATATTGAACATAAATTTCTACAAAATTATATTTAAGAATTTTCCTTAAAATTCATTTTGAAATTAAAATTTAATATTCATACCCAAAAAAATTAATTTGAATCATATATAACTATTCATTTGCGCAAAAACATTTACATGTAATTTATATATATATATATATCATGTGTGTATTCAAAAACATTAGAGTTCCACAAAACCATTATTTATGTATCATTATTTGGTGTGTTCCAGAACTGAAATTCGATCCACATAAATTATATCTATTAAACATGGGTGGAAACATGGTCAAAGGAGCCAAGGGCACCAAGGTAAAGGTCCTTTTCCACTGATTGCACATTTTTGTGTTAGTTCATAACTTAAAATTTTGTATTTTGGATATCCATTTTAACACTACATGTTATATATGAACATGTTTTGATACAAATCAAATTTACATGATATATGTTATGTATTCATGCCCCCTATCACATAAATATGAACAATTTTTTTTGTTAAGGGTCACATTTTCAAAATCCATAATTTTTAGGGTCAAAAGCACATTTGAACCAAACAAATTGGTTATAAAAATAATTTTCATAACTTCAAGTCCTTTTGCCCTTCTATTCATCAATGTTACAATCCATTTCAATTTTCAAAGGGAATGGTGTAGATTTGATAGAAGAAAGGATGTTTGAAAAAAATAAGGATTATCCACTGCTCTTGAAGTTTGAGTGCTTTGAACATGCAAAAACATTTTTGATTTGAGCATATAAACTTTGCAATTTAATACAAAATATTTCAATTTTTTTTATGACAATCCAAACTATTATGTTTCCCTTGAAAATTTTCAAACATACAAAAATATAGTTTAAAGGAATGTTCATGCACTTGGGTGGTTCCTTTGATTGTGTTTTTACCCACATACACACTATTACAAACTTACATTTTAGAATTTCCATAAATCTTATTATAAAATTAAAATTTACCATTTATATGCACAATACAAATTCATCATACACAATCATTTAGTTATACAAAAAAATTTACATGTAGTTTATAATAATGAAATTTTATCATAATTAAAAAAAATGAAGACGTCATATGTATAAAAATGAATAAACATTGAAGTTCCACAAAAATAATTAATTATGTATCATTACTTGATTTTTTGTAAACTAACGTTTGATTTACATAGAAATAATAAATTACGTATAATGAACATATATTATTGCAAAATAATATTTTAGAATTTCCTTAAATTATATTTTGAAATTATTAACCTTTGGTGAGGTTGTTGTCATTTTATATCTCCAACTAGTTAAAAAAAGCAAATCACACACCCCATTGAAAAACTAAAATTTAATTATAATAAAGCAAGGAAATCCCCAAACATACAAATGTGCCTAGCATTTCATCCATCCACCAATGTAAATTGTCATTCAACCAAAATAGTTGAAGCCGCAACTTGTGATGATGCAACATGACCCAAAGTAGAATGACATTTGATGACATCATAATTTTAGTTAACCTTTGAACTAAAAGTCAACTAGGGGAGTTGTCAATGTAAACTAGTTGTAGAAGGTGATCCTTTAGTAAAGGACCACTTTCAATTGTTGACCAATTTTGTTGGTCGTTCGACTTATTTGATTATTTGATTTCAAATTTTTAAAATTTGTAGTTGGAATGTGGTTGCAAATGACAGTTACTCAAAAGCTCTTTGGTTAAAAAAAGGGGGGTTTTTTTTTCTACGGACATGTTCTAATTCCTATCATATGTTAAGAAAGTAATACTATTAATTTCCCAGGTTTGGTTTTCACCTAGGGTTCAGGTCATAGGTTAGGATTAGGTTAGCAAGCTGGTAAGGTTAGTGTTAGAGTTAAATAACACTCTAATAAGTGCTTGTTATTTTAGGGTTTGAAGCGATGGCGCCACAGCTGTGTTGCACTTTACACTGAAAATACACAAATTTTCCAAAAATTCCCAAAAGGAATTTGCTAGAAAAAAATGCTGCTATTGACCTGACTATCTTTACTGCAAATAAAACACCACAAATAACCAACAAATCATAATTGAGAATGGATGGAGGCAGTGCTCCAAGACTTGGATGAGCGAGCTTCTTACAATCTCTGCAAATGAACCACTAGAGTTTTTTCTAGTGTATTTGGAGGGCACCTTACCTTGCAGTAAATTCCTTGTCTCATTACTTGTTCAGCCACCTTGTGCCTAAGGTGTCTCTTCTCGTCTGAAACAAAATCACAAAGAGCTGGGGGCCATCTCTATTTTGAGGTGTGCTGTCCTTGTAGGTGAGGACTCTTTTAGGTTTACTACTTTTTCAGGTTTCCATCCCTTTCTCTTTCTGATATGCTCCTTGTGAGTGGTGGGGGCTTTGGAACATTATTTGTTCAGATGACCCTTTGTGACCCATTTTACATTCTGCTCTATTGGCTTGAACTTGGTTCCTCTCTCTTTTTTTTCCTTCTTTTCCCTCTTGCTGAGTGCTTTGTTTAATGGAGTTTGCCAGGGGTTTCATCATCAAATCACAGCTACAGTTCCATTGTACAAGGAAAATCCTACTGGTTCTTTGGGCCCGTGTTCTAAGAACACTGGGTTGGTCATTACCGTGCAGTTTAATACTTTCTCACATTTTTCATGATTTTTTTGTGCTTCAACGTGGATGGGTTATTTGTCACACCAAAGCTCTAAAACGACTGGACTCAACGGCTTGTTGCTTGTGGCAATGGGTTCGGTACAAACTACACACCCATTCAGGATGTTATACTCCCACCTCTGAGCTTTAGGAGGGTCACAGTGCAAGCAACAACTTGCACAGTTTTGTGCAGTTGCAATGTATATAATACTTTGCAAAACACATGTCATGTTCTGCAAAGAAGAGCAAGAAGAACTTGGATTCCACTCATGTTGGGCCCACATTTTGAGAACAGTGGGGCCGGTCCTTACCTTTGCATTTTAATACTTTCTCACATTTTTCATGACTTTTTGGTGCTTTGAAGTGGATGGGTTATTTGTCGCACCAAAGATCCATATATGTACAAGGACGACTGGACTTGATGGCTGCTTGCTTGTGTCAATGGGTTATGCACATGCAACATGCCCATGCAGGATGTTCCACTCTTCCTCCCTGTCCCCCTTGAACTTTAGGCAGGTGAGAGAGAAACTTGCAATGCAGTTTTTGTGCAGTTGCAATTCATCTTCTCTTCCTCTGCAAAACACATGTTGTCATGTTCTGAAAAGAAGAACAAGAAAAAACAAAATTTGCATTCCAAGTTCTGCTGCTAATCACAGCATTTTATATCCACCCAGTGCGATGCTTGTACAGGACCAGTCAGTTTCTGGTAGCCTAGTTCCAGTGAACATTCTGCAACATGGTTTCTAGAAAAATCTAAAAATCTCAACCCACATCTGTTCAACCCCATGCAGAGCCACACAGGCACCACCATGCAGGGCATCACTTTGACCGCATGAAGTTGATGCCATTTTGAGCATCTTTCCAAACACATGATTTCTAAGCAATATAGACAATCTACTATGCTCCAAAACCAGTTGGTGCAGGCAAAAAGTTTGCACCAAGGATTTGGGTGAACAGGACCAGATTGGCATTTTCCTCTTCACATAGAGTTTCGCCCCCCTTTTAGTTGTCTCAGCTGGGCCCATATGCTTCTTTTTGAAAGTCTATGTGAATTTGGTTCCATTTGGAAAAAAACCCAACATCTATTGAGGTAGGCACTAAGTGCGAGCCCCTTTACATACAGTGAGGCATCTCTTTACTTTCTTTGAAAGTTTTGCGTGTGTTGGGAGGGGGGAACGGGTTGGTTGAGCATTCTGAAACTTGTCCTTCATTAGACTTATCCGTAAAGTAACCCTGTCTTCACCCTGTCTTTGGGCCTCCTTTCACCCCCTATCCCCTTTTTCAGGGGTATCGCAAAGTAAAGACATTTTATTAAATCTCAGTATGAAATGCTGAAACTCAGCATTTAATGCACTAGGTTAGACTAATTATCGTGGGTTGTTCAGTTAGGAGCGGTGAAAAATATATGTAGCAGCAGTGGAGGCGCTCAGGAAAGAGGAGAGACAGGATGAAACTCAGTTTACCACCAAAATTGATGTTTTTTTGAGTTTCATCCCCCCTTGAATGCTAATGTACTTTTTTGCAGGGTTTTGTGTATGACCAAACTCAGGGTTCTGGTGCTGTGTTTTTCTTACTTTCTGGATAACTCTGTTACCTCCACTAGTTCAAACAGAACAAGTCCTCTGAATTGAATCCAGAAAGTCGACACTTGGCACACATTAAAATTGCCCAAACTGTAATTGGTACCAAATTGTACAAAGAAAATGTACAATTTGGTTAAGAAACCAATGTTCATACTTGTGTTGAATTGTACGCTAAGGAACATGCAAAAGAGATGATTGTAATTTGCTGCTGCATTTTGAATTGTAAATGCATATGTATGAAGTGCAAAGTGCAAATTGGACCCATTTAGTTCTAACCCAGAACTGGTCAACACTTGTGCATGTAGACAACTTGTGTGAGCTGTAGCCTAGAAGACTAAGAAATATGGGAGGTTTGAGTTCAGAAGACACATGATTCATGAATTCCTAACTCTTGTCAGAACCAAGCAAGATAACTACTTTCAAATGTGGACAAAGTGGATGGTAGAGACCAGTCTAAGATGGCAACGACTGTCTGGAGAAAAATTGCAACATCTATCACTTCACACATGGGAGGAATGGCCAAGCTTGCATGAACAATTGTGGGTTGCAATGGTTGAAAAATTCAAGAAAATATTATGCAATTATAATGTAGGCACTAGGCACAATGAAGACTATTGGAATATGCATGTTCAAGACTTGAAATAAGTCTAGGTTTTCATTAAAACTTTGGGCACAACTCATATCATATAATTCAAGAGTTTTTTTTGGTACTAAATGCAACTTCAATTTATTGTGAGGTAAAAGCATGGTTAGATGACTCAAAAGTGATATATGAGAGTTCACATTTTGACAATTGCTAAAAGTTTTACAATAATAATAATTAGCAAACTATTCATTCAATATGATTTTTTAAAATATTCTTTGTCACAATATAATTGATAAACCAACCTCTCTAGATATCACTAAATATGTGATTGGTAAAAAAACTCCATAACGAAAGGTTGGAGTTTTCAATGTGAAATTGATTTTTATTGACAAAAAAAGTCCTTTATTACTAAATTAAATGTTTTAAAATTAAAATATCTTGTATTGGGAAGGTCTCAATGCATATTATTTTAAACTTTTGAAGTTATGATCTTGTTTTTAAAAACATTTTGACATTACTAAGTCATACTATTGAGCCCACACATAAAACAATTTGTTTGTGACAAAAACAATGTCATTATTTCAAAAGTCTGTGCTATGAATCCACCTTTTATTTCAAAAATCGTTCATATTTTCCAATATGAATCCCATTAAAACCTATTGCAATGTGAATAATTATAAAATTGATAATGTTAATTTTGAATATGACTTTATGTTTTAAATTCATCTAGAGTCCAAAGAAGTTGTGATTGTGACAATTGAAACAATCTACTTATATGTGCTTTCACCTTCTGCATGATAGATCTAATGGAAATGACATCTTCAAACAAATTGGCTTAAGCTTACAAGACCAAATCAACCTCAATGATGATTCACCCATTCTAAGATGCAACCAGATGCAAAATATTCAATGGGTTAGAGAATTGTCATGGAGCTAACAACACAAATGGAACATAGTTGTAGGAGAATCAACGTCGAACTATGTCTTTTGTGCCAAGGTCCAAGAGTTGCACAAATGCCATTACCCCATTACAAATGTTAATAGTTGATCCAAATTTGAATTCAAAGAAATTTTCAAATGCCATGATTGCTCCTTTGCAAAATCCAATAATAAGTCATCGAACCCAACCTTTAAACTATTAAAATAGGTTGCACCAAAACAATAGGACATTGAATAGCAAATTTAAGCAAGGAATGAAGAGGAGCTACTCTTTAGACTTTAACTCATAAAATGATGGCTAGGGCAATAGAAAAGGGGAGCAAATTGCTTGTGATATCAATTCACAAATACATGCCAAAAGTTTGTTGATGGAAGAGAATCAAGCTCAAACCCATAATTATTGCTTGAAAACAAGTTGGAATATTCAAAATGCTAAAAAAGACATCAATTGAAACCAAGAGAACATGGTGAAAGCTATAATTATTAATTTGGTTGAAATCACGAGTATGGCATTTACAAGAGTTATACAAACCACCAACAACAATTGTAGCAACCCCATGCAAGCTCTTAAAGACAATAACATGGTCGATGACAACAAACTTGATTATTAAAACATTTCATGGTAGAAAAAATGCATAGGTTTTGAGAAACAATTGCAATTGGAGTTTTAGAATGCATAATCTTATGAAACTTCTCTATTTCCAAGATAAAAAGTTAGCTTCCTCCTCAACATCATTCTAGACATTTTTTGCCTTTAGATATATATGTTAGACACTTCGATCCTAATGGACATGATCAAGACTTGAAGTTTGAAACTACTTTTGATTTTCATTCAATGATGCAAGACAAATGTCCAATATTGGACTCATTTTCATTCCTTAGCAAAAAGTATAAATCATACAATAACAAGTTTAAACACATTAGAACTTGTTCAATGACATCCATTTATTCAATTTTAGCACATTGAGTGCGCGTAATTTTATTTTCCCCCAACCCCACCCATGAACCTAAAACAATGGATTGTACAAAGTGATAGACTATTTAACTTTCACCACCTAGGTTAATCATTGTAGTTTGCCAATGAAAGATAATCATTTATTAAACTAAGAAAGAGCAGTCATTTCTTGTTACATGTGTTATTATAGGCCACTATGAACATGTGTATTTTTACCATCCTAAAGAATATCCACAATGTTATTTTTGTAAATTGTCATCCAAAAACATTGTAAAGGCCAATTTATTATTGCCATTGCATATGTTTTTGGGGATCAAAAAGTCATGCAACTTTGATTTGCATAGTAGTTCCCTAAAAGTTTTTTTTTGTAGAATCCCAAACACACTTTCAATTATACAATGGCATTGCTTGTGTTTTCTATGATAGAACAATTTAAGATGGTATGGGTTCTTTCTTTTTAAAATGGTGTCATGATTCGACTTATAAATGATAACCTTTGTTGCCAAGTGATAAAGTGGATGCAATCTTTAAACATGTTAATAGAAACCAAGGTTGTTTTCTTAGGTGACTATTTATCTTGGAATGTTTCCATAGTAATATCCTAGGAATATTGCTAGTGCATGTGTAATATCCTTGTTATACTAAATTAGTCTTGGTAGTAATTCTAGAAGATGCAATTGTTGATTATTAAAAAAATTGCTTTTGCAAAGTATGCAACTGTGATGACAATTTAACTTCTCATTTCCCTTAACATCTAAACAAAGCATGCATCTAACTTGGGACACCAACCAATCCTTTAGTATTGATCCTACTCACATAGATTTTGGTTGCCCAAGAATTTGGAGGGCACAAGATTCCTCATAACGGGGAGTTCATTAGGCAACCTATCAAATTTGGTGGTCACTAGTTGACAAACTACAAAATCATTTGGTCACAAATGCCATTAAAAATGGCTATGATGGTATTATGAAGGCAAAGCCCTAAAGTCCTAAGGGAATTGTTGGCAAGAGAGCCTAAAGACGTACACCCCTCATTTATAATGGAGACTGACACATGGCATTTGCCACACATGTTGTGGGGGGGGGGGGGTGTTTTGGGCAATTTATTTATTTAAAAGAAAATTCCTTCATGTTATTTCATCATCCTATTTTTAAAATTTTCCTTTTTGGGTATAAATAATAAAAAAAAGAACCCTAATAATGAGACATAAAAAATTTTCTCACACCAAATTTAGAAATATTTGAAAACATTTAAAATTCTGTTTCGTGCATCAATTTAGTTATGTGCTTTTTTTAAAGGGCCACTTTTGGCTCATCAGGCATTTGTTTTTTAAAGGGTTAACTTAGCCTAAATCACTTTTGAATGCATCAAAATACTTGTTTGTTTTTATGAGAGCCACTTTTGGCTCATCATCAGGCATTATTGAAAAGGGTTAATAACTTAACCAAAATCAGTTTTGAAAACTTAAACCAAATAAACTGATAATCAATTGAGAACCACCGAAAATCATATTTATCGATCAACCAAGACTTTCAAACTCTGGAATTCAGAACCCTCAACAAAAGGCTTGTTTTGAAAGGACAATAAAATCTTTGCATTGGCAAAATGAGACATTTTGGACCAACCAAACTGAAAGTTGGTTTGGTGGAAGCCACAACCTGACTAACTAAACAAACAAACAAACAAATAAGCATGGAATAGATAAAGAGAAGTAGGATACAATAAATAATGACGCGTGCCAAGCTAATTGAATGTGCTAGGCATTTACAAGACAATGTCTACAACCAAAGTGGGTTGTCTAAGAGGATTGCAACATCGCAAAACTATACACAATTGTTCTAGAACTTTTGACACCTTTTTATAACATTGAGTTTTTTAACCACAAACATGGCTTTTTATTCTACAAGTTGACAATACATTTATTCCAACTGACTTATGAGACCTACAGAACTAATTTGGGGTACCACACTTGTAATTCATTTGGTTTTATTGAAGAAATTAGAAATTAATGTTCTAGTGAGATGAATCAGCTTTGTTGAATTTTCTTTGCCAACAAATTCGTTGTTTTTTTGACAAAATGTTTGGGGAAATTTTGCATAAATCTTTTTTTTTTTTTTCCTAGTGTAAAGTCTTCTAATTTGGCTAATTTTTTGGAAATATTTAATAGATTGTATGACCTCAATTATACAAAAGATGAAATGTATGTTTGGTACCAATATTAGTCCTGCTGTAATATTGGTACCAAACATACATTTCATCTTTTAATAATTTTAAAAATGACCTCAATTTGTTTGTGCCATTCAAACCTACCTCTTCCAAGCCTAACTGCATGGCATTGTTCCCCTATCCATTTAAATGGGTATGATATGGAGAGGGTGAGGGAGAGAGTTTTTTTTTTTTTTTTTTTGAAACCGTTGTATTTGTAAGTATAAAAAAGTCTATATAACCTTTCATGCTCATTGACAACTACTTGCAATATATATATATATATATATATATATATATATATATTTTCAAGTGGTCTTGATGACTTGTGATTACCATATTTTCTCCAAAGATATGGATGGCCTTACTTTTGTTAAACATTCATTCAACAACTCAAAGTATTATCCACACTAGGATGTGCATGTATTTCAAACCCATTGAATATGGGGTTTTTTTTTTCAATTTATGATATAATTATCAAAATTCTTGGTCAAGAACCGACAAAACTTGTCAAGGAAAAAAACATTGCATTGAATTGTTTTGACAAAGCAAGCATAATAAATGTCTAATGGTTCTTCAATGTTAAACCATTAAACACATAACCAATTATACAATCCAACATTGAAGTACCTATTCATGAGGATTCAACCATCCATGTCGTCTACTTCTACAACAACAACAACATTTAGCAACACGTAAAAATAAAGCAACAGGTAATGTCTACAAATATTATGGAAGATTGAACATTTAAAGTGCTACCAGGATTCTTTCGTGAATCATAAATAGAAACTTTTCTCTAGAAGAATCAATCTTGGGGCACACGTAGAGAGTTGTAAAACTAATGGAAAGCAAATATTGGATGTATCATTTTTCAATATATTGGACATGTCTTCTTTGTCTTGAGCATCATGGAAAATGCTAAGGGGACAAATGATAACTTGAGGAAACAGATTGCAAAACTGTTTTCATTTGTGTGTGCACACGATGATGGGAAACATGTTTCCATGTCTTTCTGTCTTGATGATATGAAGTTTGAAAAGTATTAAGTCATATTAACTCCTCACTCATGCAATGCCACTTGAAATATGACCTCAAGTACCAATTCAAATTGAATGATAAGAAATATATATTTTTATATAATTTGAAATTATTTGAAGTGAAGTGATAAAAGGATTTCTGAACCCATGAAAATTTGGAGATATTACAAACTAGCAGAAGCTATAAAAGACATTACATTGAAATAGTAAATTTACATGGAAATATTAACCCTTTGAGTCAGCACAAATTAACTTGAACAATTTTAATATGCCAATTTGAGCACATAACTCTACAGTGGCCAGAACAAAGGGTGGTCATGACTAGGGTAGGCAGGCTGGTGTGCGAGCACTTAAGGTAGGGTTTCTCGCCCTTTTTGCAGGAGGGCCCCATTCTTTGTGGTGTCCAGAGACGAGATGGAGCCCTTCTCTTGGCGCATCTGTTGCACTAAAAATTGGTAAAAAATGGACTAGAGACAAGAAGGTTACAGGCCCCCAAAGTAAGGGAGTTGTTTGTACCAAAAAAATTCTCAATCAAACAGCTCATAGCTTATTTCTAAACCCCTGAAAAATCCTTAAATATTACTCTGTTGCCTTTAGAGTTAAAAGATGCTTTGTAGAGCTTAAGATGACAATTTTGGAGCAGTTTAAATCACTCAATTTGAGAAAAAAATTGAGAAAGTTATGCACTGATGAAGTAGGAGGGGGTCCAAATGAAGAAAAATGGAAAAAAAAAAGTTTTGCAATTCGAGAAAACGTATTTTTTTTAACTGCTCTTTTTTGGCTGCTCCTTTGGGTTTTGCATTTCAAAGATGAATTGTAAAGCTTGAGAGAGCACTCCTATAAACATTTTAAAAGGAAGAAGAATTGAAAAGATTTACCAAAGTGTTTGGTGATAGGCTAGTGTTCAATGATAAAGTGTATCTACCCTAGTGTTTGGCAGAAACGGAACTTGGTGGGATAGAACCGGTGTTGGGCAGTTCTTGACATTTATTTAAGAACCTCCGGTTCCAGTTCTTTAAAAAAGCATTAGAATGATTTTGGTTCCGGGTAACCCAGTCTGAAATTTTCTTCATGTTTTAGAAGGTGAGTTCAACAAGGACCCACACAAAATTACCAATGTTGAGATTATTGTTTGGATAATTAATACTTGGGATGGAGAATTACTACCTATTACTTTAAAACATGTTCATGAATGTATTTATTAATACTAAGTATCCCCAAAACTTCAATGCAAAACCTCTTTGTTTCGAGCAGAATTTGATGTTTGGACAAGAAAATTCTGTATTAAAAAAAAAGGCCCATGGATGAGATCTCATCCACAAGAAGTACAAGGCATATAAAAGCATGAGAACACATGTCACGAAAGAACATAACAATTAGGACACCACTAATACACTAATAAAATTGAAGATTGTAAATTAAAACAATGTCATCTACCACAAATCGGCTAACAATGAAGATGCATTGATTGCAATGTGAGAAAGAGATTAAGAATGTTTATCAAGTGCGTCAACATGCTGAAGATTCACAATGACTTGGAGGGTTACGGATGCACACTGCTGATCATTAGAAATAAAACATACATCGCAAGAACTAAAGAGGACTATTGATAATAGACTACAATGGTTTAAGCATAAGACATTAAAAAATAGTCAAAACAAGAATGAAAGCAACCATAAATCTTCAAAGATGTTTAAATCAGCTTAAGGTTGTAAATGGAGTTAGTACAAAAATATTATTACAATTGTTTCCCTCAATCTACCTTTCCTCCCATTTGTTCTTACCTTGTGATACCTAAACATGTTTTGGGTCCATGTTATGCATGTTTTGAACTTGTTATGGGTTTTAGGAGTATGTAACATGTCACTAGGCATGTTATGTGCCTTTTGAACCATTCATAACATGGAAGATTATAAATGCAAAACGTGCCCAAGTATCACACAATTTGGTTTTTTTTAAATGAATGGGGAAATGGGAACATTTGGGGAAAAAATCAAAACAATACTTTTGTATTAACTACATTTACAATCTTATGCCAATTTAATATTTTCCATAAGTCTTTATAACAAGGGAAATGAAATCACCCCTTGATGCACATTCTGCATATGATTGTGTCTTTCTAGAACAATAACTTTCATTTTATGCACTATCATGGAAGATGCATGTTATATCATATTCGAACAAGTTGGATTAGCTATGACAATGTCCACCAAAGTCCAAAATTGTCTTTGGTGATAAAAATATTCACCACCAAATGTGGTGAAAAAAAAAGTGGGAAATTTCTTTTTGTACGTGTGCCCCATTTTCCAAAATAATTGTTGTGATGATATCCCAAAAAGTATCATAGACTACTGTGCATTCACTCGTGCATGGTCACCAAAGCAAATGGATACCCAAATCATTAATGGTGTGTCCACATTGGCAATGTGAAAGATGTGCAATTATGGGATGTGGCAAGCCAAGGCAGGTACATAACATTATAAGAAAGTGAGCTTAGGACAAATAGAATGTAGGTGTGGTAGGACAAACTAATAACTAAAAGCCTATGGTTGGACTTGGAGAAGATTATAAACATGTTCATGTGGCATCTAAAAGAGCATTTATTAAAAGTCTAACAAACTCTTGCTCATGTAAACGATCTTTCAAAGAATTTTATAACTGAACAATTATACCATATGACTTTCAAAAATGAAGACCGAAGAATAACCAAATTGGGCTAGTAAAATTCAAATATCCCATAGTCCTAACTAGAAGGGAAAAACATTAGTCTTGACATGTGCCACTACATTGAAAAAATAAGGTGATTATACCGCTAGAAACAAATGATAGGTGCAAGAGCGATCAAAGCCCAACATCCCAAAAAAACGAAGGTAGTAAGTTGAACCATTGTAGGAAGACCGAGCCCCTCTCAAGAAGTAAGTAAAATGATTTGATAATGAACCAAATGACCCACCATAATGCTAAAAGATCATGTGTTCAATAACTTCTTCAACATACCCATGGTATGCGAATCAAATTTAGCATAATGTTACAAAATATTTGGAGACAAAAATATAGTACATATTAAATAATCTTGGCATTAAGCATAACAAAACAAAAGCATCACAAAATTTGCTTATGGATCTACAAGCATAACAAGGTTAGTTATGGTGCTTGAATCCTCTTGAAATGTTTTTGACAAAGAACTTCACAAATGGCATAAAACCCACTACTACACTTAGAATATAGAAATTTATATTGGGTGTGAGAAAGTTTGCAAGAAATGATGTAGATGGGTCTACTCCCTATGGAAACCAAGCAACACATTTCACTATTTGAATGGAAAGTCAAAATTTTACAAATTTTACCTATAATTGTAAAAATGCAAGTATTATATTTGAAACAAGACCAACAATATGCATATCATTACCAAGTGAAGAAAAAAAAAGGGTAGGGTGGGTTATAATAATAGGGCAAACAACACAAAAATGTACTAAAATAAACAATGTTCCACTCAAAGGATCCCCCTATTATGTACCAAACTCACACAAAATGATTATAAGGTCTTTGTGTCAAAACGCTTGCAAGATGTATAATGGGATGGGCATGCATAAAATCATTCAACAAATGAGAAAAACTAATCCATGGAAAAAAACTACAACTTTTGAAAAATGGTTGTTCATGATATGAAATTAAAGGCATATAAATATTCATTTGTAATACCATCCAATCTATATGCAAATCCAACATAACACATACCTCATGGACCACTGTTTCACACCTACCTTGTGGTGCCACACCAAATTGTTGAGGACTAAAATGTTTTGCAAATGCATCCTTGAATTAAATGGCGAATGTGCATGCAACCAATTAGTAAATCACATTTTTAATTACAATGTGTCGAATGCTATTAGTCTACTTTTCTAAGGTTAATAATGATGATGGCACAAAAACGAATGTGATATGGATAGGGGAATAGGACCATAAACAATGTGCCCACACACCTCCAAAAAATATCAAAGCCAATTATAAAGTCATATAAAAAAAAACAATCTTGTAAAAGTTCATACACCATACTTGAAAGACCACTAGATGAAAGACATGGTGAACATTCCAAAGTGAAAATAAATGTCCTTCATTTTAAAATAACCTTTGTTTTTGGATAGAAATTTTCAATAAAAAAGGGAAGTTGACTTCTGCTAATAAATGAAAAAAATGTTGCAATTTCATTATCAAAATGTTTGAAGTCAACATTGCTAGAGCATACTTTCCAACATGTGTAAATGCCCATGCATGACATAATCGTGCCAATGGAGGTGGAAAAGGATCTAAAATCTTCAAAAAGTTAAAAACTAGGTTTTAATTATGTATTCTTTTTCTATTAATGTTTCATAATCCCTCGTTATGTATCAATGAACACATGTGCAAAGTTCTTGGTGGCCTTCCTTGCCATTTCATGGGAGAAAAAAAAAACACAATTTAAAAAAAAAAAAAATGTATACCAAGGTGCAATGTCAAATGGGTTAGTGGTCATACAAGCTCAAGAAATTCACAAGGCACACTAAATATTAACACAAAAAAATGTGGAATAAGGTGGTATGAACAAAGGTGTGGTAAACCTAGATGGAAGGCATCAATGATATTTATGGATATGATCCATGCCCAAACGAAAACAAGGGACGATTGTAACGAATACCAATGCCATGGAATTTAGTCATTTAAATGTTCATCCATGTACTTAACTTTTAGTTTAGTTTTAGTTTATTCTTAATTAAATTCCAATTAAAATTTAGTTCACTTTTATTTAGTTCATAATTCACTTTTATTTGATTTTTAATTCATTTTAATTAAATCTTAATTAAGTTTAGTTAACTCATAGTTGACTTTTAATTAAGAAGATTTTTTAAAAACTTTTTTATTTGATGCACACATAGGAGCTTCCTTGGAAGCTTTCTTAAGCTAGGTACTCAAAGGGATATAAATATAATAAAACTCTTTATTTTTTTCAATTTGTTCAACATTAGTTTTAAAGCACAATCTTGTACCATAGCCTTGTCATTTTCGTTTCATGTTCATGTTTACATATGTTAGCATAATAAAAATCCATTTTCATGTTTGTCTTGCACATTTTGTGTTTTTGTTTTTGAATTGCATAATCTTATTTTGTTCCTTGTTTGAAAATTAAACTTAAACCTTTCCTTTAGCCTTTGTTCTTATGAATCTTCGTGTCTTTGACAACGACCTCAGTAATGCCGAAGGCATTATAACTCCTATAATTAATTTGTCCTACTCCTATTACACATAGACACCACATGTGAGACATGGAACACGAATACATGGAAAGGGGAGCCCCACGTGGACAATAATGGTTGGGGAGTGGCTCATGATTGATGTGATAAACAAGGGGTAGAGTGTATTGTTGTACCATGCGAGGGTGAAAAAATTGGCCAAGGCAAAATGAAAAGGATGAGAATGATATTGAAGAGGTAAAGTTGAATTGCAATGGTCAATGGGGGCCATCTTGATATTAGACTTCAATTGTGATGCATGTTGTCATTTCAAGGTTGATGAAGATGTGAGATTTGCCATTCCTAAACACTCCACTTTGTCAAGACCCTAAAACTTATTTCACATGACCCAAATTTTAAATTCTAAACCCTAAGCCAACTAAAGAAGCTAGTAGTACCATCATCCAAGTGCCACAAGAATCTCCACTTTCTTCCAATGACATGATTTCTAATTTTATTTTTGTTCATCTTGCATTTTTGTTGATATAAACTCTCAGTGCCAACTTTGTCCTGTCAATCAAGAAATCCACAAAAGTGATAGTTAGTCTCTCCTTCCCAATGACACCTTCCTGTTGCATTAGATTGTTGATACAACAAGAATGCTTAATAAGCCTATCAGAGAATCACACGATCAATGCCCTTGTTGTTACATACTATTGGAGAAAACTCCACCAAATTTTTATCTAAAATCTTAAAACCTTCAACCCATTCTTCACACTGATGTTTTGCAAGCTTTTTTGTAGGCTTTTGTATTCTAAGAAAAGATGTTGCTGTACTAGCACAAAACCTCATGCATAGTTAAAGCTTAAGATCAAACGTTTCAACTTTTTCTTATCCTGAATTGAAACTATTGAAGTTATTACTTGACAACAACAAGATCTTTGTTTGGAGGGAAGGATTTAACTCCTCCATCCCCAACCATGTATGTTTGAGGTGGCACCAAGAAATCTAGAATGGAGCATTAGTTGTGATAGTCTACCAACAGCTAGGACAATGTTAGCAAAAAGGACTCCGATTTTTTCTTTCATAAATTTTAACTATTTGTAGTTTGCGTTCTATTTTATAAATTATTTTTGACAAAAATTCACACCAAAAAAAAACACTGGTCCAAGTGAAAAAATTGCAAATGAAAATCAATGGTCATCACCTTTGTGAGAACTATGAATTTGAAAATCAACTTAAAAAAAATTTGAAAATTTGAATAACCTGGACAATTCTCTAAAGTTCTAAAAAGAACCAGAACCCACAATTGTCAAAAGGGAATGAGAGAACCACCTAACACTGGTCATGACCCCTTACCTTGTAAGGGCAAGCTAAACTCGGGAGCCCAAATTAGGTGCACAACAAGTACCCAAGGGCCCCAATGTTGGCATATACCCATGTATGGGACAAGATACGGATCCCTATGGAATACTTTGCTTTCTCACAAGCCCTTTGCCCTTTGGCCCTCAGCTTTGTACCACTTTGTATTATTTTGTTTGTCCCAGCTGATCAAGGCTCTCCAATGTTTTTTGCTTGGGCTTTGGTCCTCACTGGCTTCGTATTGCTTTGTATTATTTTGTTTCTCTAAGATCAAGGTGGGGATTTTCTGCATATCTATAGAATTATTTTTGTACACGCAACATACCCCACCCCCCAAAAAAAAAGTTAAAAAAAAGTGGTCAATTTCACTTTCATGGCCAATTATTTTAAGCCTTTTGAGCTAGTAGTTTGTGGTTTTCTTCAACGGCATGCGAATTTTACCAAACATAAGTGTCCTTGCAACTCGACCAGACCTTTGTATAATATGTACAAAAATGCACTGCAATATTCGCACTTACTGCCAAATTTTGTATTTTTAAAAATGTGAAAACCTAGCCAAAAAAAAAAAAAAAAAAAAACTTGGGTCCTTACGTAACTTAAGAAGCTACATCAAAGCCAATATAAATCAATAAATAAATTTATCTCCCATATTTAGTATTCGGAAAAATAAGAAAATATGCCCAATATTTGCTTAAATGGCAGAATAGCATCTTGACCATCATTTTTTAATACCTAATGACCAAAATTAAATTAGTAGCATATAGTAAGGCTTTCAATTTCTTTTGTTTTTTCAATTTTTTTGATATCAGAAGTTTTGCAAATTTTTCCAAAACAATTTTCAAAATTACTAGAATTTACACTAGAAAAAAAAATTCCAGAATTTTCCCCATTTTTTTGGTAAAAAAAACTACAAAATTTAGGTGGGTGGGGAAGGGAACATTGGTAGGTACAATAATATTTTGAGGCACCCAACATTCAAAATATAATTCCAAATATTGAAGAAAAAGAAATATTGTTAAAGAGGAAAAAATCAATTTATTTAAAAAAGAAAAGAAAACATTTTTTATTATATTTATTTCAATAAAAAACCATTAATTTGTGTGCTCTAATACTCTAAGCTACAATAAATAGTGTCTAATAGGCGACATTTTAGCATTCAGCACGTCCTTTGTGGTTAAAAAAATAAAAACTAAAAAATAAATCTTTTTCTTAGCACACCCATCCCACCCTCTAGCCAATTGGAAATGGTTGGCAATCTTTTACATAAGTCACCTAAGTAGCCAAGTTTATGTGGACGGAAAAGAAGGTGTGCTCATACAAAGAGTAAACTTTGGAATGCAGGCAAAAATAAAATTATGGGTATAATAATAATAATGACAATCCCTGAAATGTGACAAATTGTAAATGAAAATAAAAACCATTAAACTAGGTGCAAGGTAATTAGTTAATAATGGCCCATCTTTGTGACAATTTTAAGTAAAAAATAAACAAAATGGACTTGTGATTCTCCAAAGTGTTTGCAACTTTAACCATAGTTGAACATAGGAATATTGTATGAAATCTTTTTTAATTAATAATTAATGAGTTGATCATTTGAAGTGTTTCATGCCTTCCTCACAACAAACAACATTAACTTGAATTTATGGATTTAGGGTTTAGGGTTTAAACTCGGTTAAAATTAAACAGTAAAATGCTAATTTTTAATATTGGTTTGTCCAGTTTTGAATGAAAAAAAAAAAAAAAAAAACAAAAGAAAGATCTTGCATGTTGTTGGAATTTTAATCAGCTCATCAACATATAGGCCAAAATAGTGTAAGGGATAATGAATAACCTTGTACAACTAGTTTGTAACACAAATCTCTAGAAAAAGCTAATCCCTTTTGAAGCTCACTTTTGCAACATTTAAATTATGCATGAATTGAACCACTTTGCATTAAGTTGGGAGAAAGTGTTCATAATTCACTTCATGTTTCAATCTATGCACAAAATTCAACATACCACATGTAATGACAAACCCCATGAACAAAGTACAAAACCATGTTCAAGGTTATTCCTCTACTCAATAACAAGGACCTGTAAACTAAAGATATCATTCCTAAAACAATAACTTGGCAAGGGAGGCAAGTTGTCTAGCAAATTACACTGTCCATCAAACATTGGGAAAAAAAAGAAGCTTTAGTACTTTTTGCATGAAACTTGCAAATGCCAAAAACACCCTCATCACTACTTCAAAATTATTGGCATGATATGCTTCTTAAAGGATTGACCTTTAATTTTTCAATTGAAAGAGAGAGAGAGAGAGAGAGAGAGAGAGAGAGAGAGAGAGACCCATGCCAAATTTATGCTCACTTCCTTTTTGGGGGGGGGGGAGGTGGGGGCGGGAGGAAACAAAGAAGGAATTTTATTGGACTTTGAGCTACTGACACACATGCATGTCTACTTGTGCATGATACTTTGATTCATGTCAAAATCATGTTCTATTGAAGCGCCAACTTAGCTAGGGGTTGGTCCCCTTTGCCATCAAGATCCCAAACAGTGTTTGATTTTGCCTCTTCTTTTGGATTTCTACTTGTGCATGATACTTTGATTCATGTCAAAATCATGTTCTATTGAAGCGCCAACTTAGCTAGGGGTTGGTCCCCTTTGCCATCAAGATCCCAAACAGTGTTTGATTCTGCCTCTTCTTTTGGATTTCTACTTAGATGTTGCGATGGCTTAAAACATGATAGCATTTTGGTGATTTCATTGAACTTCCAATTGGACAGCTTTGGATGATGAACCCCACACCTCTTTTCTATGGTAGAGATGAGACATTTGAAACAGTCAGTTCGAAGTGTAAAAGTGTTAGAAAAGCCTCTTCAAGTTTGTGAAAATTTATAATGTAATTTATAATGTAAGTGATGGGTTTTGGTGTCCCATTTAGATATTATTTTTGGTTTTTTCTTAAGGGGGTATAGGTGGTCATCTGCTGGTTCCACTTTGGTTGTACCAATTCACTTGTGATTTAAATCAAGGGTGGGGAACACACTAGTTATGTTCTGAGAACAGGCCATGGTAGAACCTTGTTCTACCTGACAAAATGGCATCTCACCTTATGTGGAACATGCCCTACTAGTTCCATTCCATGGTAGAATCCTTTCCCACCTGACACAATGGCATCAAGCCCAGTACTCACCCTATAGGTCTTGATGGATTTATAGGTAGAATGGTTCCTACCAGGCCCATTCCATAATACATAATATCATTTTATACTTTCATACATAAAGTAGAATGTCTGTGTACACTCCATAAGCAATGACACCTTTTTGAGGACTCAGATTTCAAGAGGGATGTGTTAGTTAACCTAAGCCGCAGCATTACTGCAGAGGCTTGGCTTCTGAACTGTACATGAGCCTCTCTGACATGAGCCTTTGGCCTCATACGGCTCTTCTTAGAGGAGCAAACTAAATAAAATAGAAAGTAAAGATTTACATGACATCTGCCTAATTTATTGTGAGGACGAGAAAAACAAAAATTTCTATCCATTTTGCTCATAGGAACTCCTCATCATTTATTATGCTGCGCCCCGGGTCCTCATGTCAGCCTTTTTTCTAAAAATTCATCATTTCACTAACGCGAGCAAAAATTGTCCTCCAAGTTTTTCTTTTTGGAAGGATCTTGTTCCCACTAGCTCACGGCCTGGCTAGCCTGCCAAGTTTTATTGGAGCTTCATAGAAATTATCCGGTTTCCTGTTTAGATATGAGATTTACTTCATGAGGAACTTGTGCAGATGCTTCAAAAGGTTTGTTCTTGAAGGTTTGCGAAATTTTGCTTTGTGGAATGTGGAAGGAACTTACAATGATATGTGAAGTATCATTTCAAAAGGTTTTTTTTTTTGACATGGGAAGCCAGCCAGAGAGGTTCCCCCCATCTCACGAGTACAATAATTCAAAGACTTTCGGACCCATTCCATTTGTTCTTTTTTGCCTTGTTCTCCCCAGACAATGCAAAAGTCATGCTTCGCGAACTGACTGATTACTTGAAAACCAAGTCTTCTGGCTACTTTCAAAGTGGGTTCTTGCAGCCTTCCTTGGAACAGGAAGAAAATTAAGATGCTTTTTAATGTAAATGGCAAGGCCACAGTGTGACACACTCCTTGTTCAACCTTGCTCCAAGGGGGTGGGACTATTGGATGTGAGGCACTAAATACCCCCTGATGAGCTCTTTCCAGCACTGGTTTCGCGCCTGACAGTGCAGCCCTGCGGAGAACTGCATTGCGCCAGCAATGCAAGACATGTACCCATAACATTGGCAATGAAGACTAGCAAGAACGTTCTTCATATTTTGGAAGAACCGAAGAACATTGAAAACCGGGTTGCATGGTTTCTTGCAGAACTGTGCAAGGCCCAAAAAGGTGTGCAAAAAGACAAGCGAAACTAGCGCCAGACAGAGCTTGTTAGGGTTGTTTAGTGTCTCGCCAGAGTCATGAGCTGGGCACTGGGCAGCATTTATCGTAGATAAAACTGTTTTAGCATTTCATTTTCTAATGCTTTAGAGCATCTCCACCCCAAAAGTGTAAACAACTCCTTTATTTTAGAATAGAAATACCGTTTAATGATCACTGTCCCCACCCACAAATGCCATAAAAGTCCTTTAAACTCTCAATGATCACTTTGTCTTTACATCTGGACGAGTACTAGTCATTGTCCAAATCCATAGTAGAAAAAAGATTTTAAAGGGATTGAAATGACCACTGTAAAATGAACCATCATTACCAGATTTAATGAAAAGGGGTGTTTGCCAGTGTGGTGAGGACATTTAAGAAACTGTATTTTGAGTTCATCTCTAAAATGTAACAGGGGATTATGAGGGCTTAAAGTTGTTAAGGCATAATCAAAACTACTAAGGCTTATTAAAGTTTTACTGAAAAACCTTATTAAGGTTGTTTTTAGAGCTAATTCATGTTATTTGGAGCTTGATTAAGGTATTTTTAGGGCTGAATACAGTCATTTCGGTGCTGCTGAGACTACCCCTAGCCTGCTACAATTCTAGTTTGATTACTTATTCAATCATAGTCCCAGTTTGGGTTCCTATCATCTGAAGAAGATGCCATGGTTTGAGCTCTAGTTCCATACAAACTATACCTCTGGGTTTTGTGCGATCAATGTGGGTTAACTGAACTAAATTGAGATTAGGTACTTTAGTTTGCAATCATGTAAATCTATATTTTATGTGCAAGCAACAAGAATAATCACATGTAAACAAATATATATATACTAATATTTCATTATTATGCTACATATACATTTTAAACCAAATGTCAAACCATTCCAAATTCACCCCCTTATATACAAAAAAAAAGAAAAACTATAGCATTGTGATTTCGCTTGTTGCAATGACTATTCCAATTGCGATTACTATTTCCATTGTGGCTTTTACTATTCTAATTTTATATATATATATATATATATATATTATGGCTTTATATTAGTTATAATGATTATTCCAATTACAATTATTTAACAAATGTATCATGGATGACTTTGGTGTTATAGTTTTTACTTCCATGGTATAAATATGTCCAAATTTATAAATTTTAGATATTGATATGAGTATAACTAACGAGGAGACCAATACAAGGAACATGAACAATTAAAGAAATTAAACCTTAAAATATATTCAATTTCAAATTATTTACAGTAAATAATCATTTCAACTATAGAAATGATCCATCACAAATGAAATCTAAAATTATATTTAGACTAAAATAACCAGCCTCTTCTAACACACAACAAAGATGAGGGTTCTTTCAAAGTGGGTTGAGAAATGGTGAGGTGAACATATTATAGAAGCCCTTTTTTCCATAATTTGACCAAATGAATTTGGGTTGGATGGTGGTGGAAAACATGGAAATGCCACCCTACCAACTCTCACTGGAAACCAAATCCTAACAATCTACTACAGTCTACTATCAAGTCTAACTCATACGAGCTGTGCAAGGACAAAGAGGTTGCAGTTGATGACAAGTACTAGAGATAGAAAACTTTATGAGATTCAACATCCTGTCATTGGTTGCAGGCGGATTCATAATGTTGCATATTGAACTTGGATACCGGCACAATCCAAGCGTTGACGCCCTGTAGCCGCGTAATAAGACTCTAGACCAGACCTCATAGTTTGTGGCAAATGCCAACTTTGCCAAAATTAATTTAATTTTGGCAACTTTCTTTGGGTAATTTTGGCAAAATTGGCAGTGTGTGTATTTTAACATGAGAAAGTGAATTTCAAGGGTTGCCGCCATCGTTTGCAGCGTTTTGACGTTTGAAAAAGGCCTTTAAGTCCTAGGGTGAGGTTGAATCCAGCGTGACATTTTGGGAATGGCCTTCATCATGAGCATCATAAACCATGAGGGAAATATTATTATGGACCTAAGCTTACATAGGTCACTAGGCATAGGAGAGCAAGGATGTGTACACCTAAAGGTCCCTCCCTCTCTTAAGGAGTAGGCCTATTCTCAAAGCCTAAGCTTACATAGGTCACTATGCATAGGAGAGCAAGGATTTGTACGCCTAAAAATCCCTCCCTCTCATAAGGAGTAGACCTATTCTCAAGGCCTATGCTTACATAGGTCACTAGGCATAGGAGAGCAAGGATGTGTACACCTAAAGATCCCTCCCTCTCTTAAGGAGTAGGCCTATTCTCAAGGCCTATGCTTACATAGGTCACTAGGCATAGGAGAGTGAGGATTCCTACACCTAAAAGATCCCTCCCTCTCTTAAGGAGTAGGCCAACTCTCCAAAGATTATTTGCCTATTATTATTACTACTACTACTACAACTACTACTACTTATACCCACTTAATTTTGGCAACTTTGAGTTTTTATTTTTGGCCAATGCCAAAAAAAATTTATAGAATGCCAAATTTTATGAGGTCTGCTCTAGACTGATATGGGGACGGGTCCTCCTTGACATCATTCTTTATACGATGTCATGTGTTGGGCGGGTACCAAGAGGACTGGTGCTGATCCTGGTATCAAAGAACTGACGGCATATGTGACGTGAGGCATATCACTACCTGCCTGATAGGCGGATGAGGTCATACCAGCCTCAAACTAGTACCTGCCTTGTTGGGACTTAAGGTAATACGCGGCCTATATGCAAATCTCAATACCCAGTATGTAACTTTCACATGTCAGGCAAAAATCAGCCTTGAACCCTAATACCAAGACCAGGTTGGTATGAATTTTTACAAAGATCCAATACCAGTAACGTCCAACTGGTGTGAATATTTTTTAGAAAATCCAATACTAGTACCAAGCTGGTATGAAGTGAGAGGTGGAAACCCTTGTTGACGTTTGAAACAAACCAGCTGTTGCTTATGTGAAGAGGTTTTTTCTAATAAATTTTACAGTGGCCCGGTACTGGTGTTAGTTTAAACCTTTCATAAGAGTCAGGTCCGGGATCCCTGGTAGGGTTTAGGTTCCAAAACTGACTTTTGGGTTTGTATGACACAATTAACAATTTCCAGGTATTGAAATTGGGTATGAAACTGGTAGAAGGGTGGTGTTTGGGTCAACCCCTACCCAACTGCTTAGGGTCCTTGCCACCACCATCAGTGCTGATACCAATTTTGATATACCAGGAGCACACCTACATACGCAAGGAGTGACCCCAGCAAACAAGCCTCACATTTGGTATTTGCTTCAAGTTGATGCCCTCAACTCAACTCAACTCGTACCAGCAATTTTTTTCTGGCTATATACTTAGGGAGTTGACTTCTGTAAAGAAATCCAAATGGCTAAAAATGTGTATTTTTCAGTTAATTTCTAGTAACTTCTTTTGGTTGTCGAAAAGGATTTTTTCATAAAAAAAAAGGTCCACATTAGTTGTCAAATTTGGTTAAATCTTCTTGTGGATGATTGCCAGTCCAAAATTGAAAATAATAATAATAACCCTGGTACAGGTCCGTGCCAGCACCAGTGGTCACTGCTGATACAAATGTTGTTACCTAACAGGTGCAGTGCCTAAATTACTACGTACATACGCAAGCAGTGAGCCCAGCGAACAGGAAAGCCCTCACACTTCTGTGTGTCTTGCCACGCTGCCCCGCCGCCACGGAGTGTGAGGGCCCGCCACAGCGCAGACCAAAACCAACCTCCCGGAGTCAAAACGCAAAAGCGCGGCTCACGGTCGTCGTCGTGCGCGCTCGTCGACCCGTCCCTGAAAAGTAAGCTTCGAGCCGCACAATCCGTCCCACCGAGGATCTTGGGTCTGTAACCACTCGCAAGTGGCCACCAGAAGAAAGAAGGAGAGGAGGAAGAACCACCCAACAACTTCTCTGCTTCTGCACTAGACTTGCTACAAAAGATTCATCGGTATATACATAAACAGCTTCGGACCGCTTCTGCTTCTTCCATCTACTGTTGTCACGCGGCGTTGCATCGCAGCTTGACGGCGCGAAGAATTATTTTTTTCCCCATACAGAATCCTCAGAAGTTTGCCCTTTCTTATATCTAGACAGAATTCTATATTCGGTGCAACACATTCGGGGAATCACTAAGTGAGCTGCAGAAGATCTCTAGTGTCTGTATTCATAGCAGGTCATCTGTTTGTGACTAGTGTGTGTCACTGTGTGTGTCTGAGTCTCTCTTTTTCTCCCTCTCTCTCTAGTCCCGATTTCTTATTTGTTTTGCGCAACTCAGTCGACTTGCAGTTCCAGCTTGAATATCGATTATCTGTAGTTGTTGTCGGGTGTGGATCCCAAGCTGCTAGCTAGATATACAAGCCAGTTAAAGATCCAAGTCTCCGAGTGCGCCAGTGTCGACGATCAGGCACTAGTCAGTAATATTATATAAACTAGCTGCTACTTCAGAAGCTGGAGTCACGAGCTCAGGAGACGCAATGACGAGACTGTCATCGAAACCGGATGAGGATGTTCGGAAAGGAGCGTGGACCGCGGAGGAAGACAACAAGCTTCGAGCTTACGTCGAAGCCAATGGCACTGGCCACTGGCGTAGCGTCGGGAAAAAAGCAGGTAAGCTCGAATGCTTCTCCTCCTTCTTCTTCTAAGTTCTTCTGTTATGTTTAGCCATTAGAGCAGCTTCTAGCCCTTTGCAGCGACAGTTTTCTCATTCATGGTTCTAGTCTAAGTATAAAGCTGGGCAGCTGCCTGATGCGTTATATAGGATCAACAGGGTTGCAGAGATGCGGAAAGAGCTGTCGATTGCGGTGGACGAATTACTTGCGTCCTGATATACGCCATGGAAGCTTCACTTCTGATGAAGAAGAGCTCATTATCGAGCTCCATGCCACTCATGGCAGCAGGTAGCTAGCTGGCTGTTACTCGACAGTACTGAATTCATTCTTGAGTTCTCAATTCTTCTTCTCATGCAACAGCTAGTGCAGAGCTAGCTAGCTCGTTCCAGCTTAATCTCATCCTCATGTGGGTTTGATCAGGAGTGGAAGTTCTAGATGCTATGTATGCCGGTGATGATACTGAGATACTTACTAGATTTGTGTATTTTGTTTTCTTTTGTTGATGGCTCTACTAGATGGTCTCTCATAGCTGCCAGGTTGCCAGGACGAACCGACAACGATATCAAGAACCACTGGAACACAAGGCTGAAGAAGAAGCTGTGCGATATGGGTATTGATCCTGTTAGTCACAAACCCATTGCAGAGCTGCTGTGGGACCTTGCAGCTGGAACTATAGCTCACTCGCCTGGAAGCAATAAGGTAATAATATTGCTGCAGCATTAGCTGCACTTACATGATCAGCGTCATGTTGCAGCAAGCTAGGTAGCAATATCTGTGGACATGCATCCGCCTGCTACTTCTTTTGGTGGCACTTGATCAAGTCAAGACACCAGCTACCTAGCTACATGCATGTATGTGAAAAGAGAGATTGTTCAGGTTTTCCGCTCTCTCATGTGATAAGCATCCATGGGTGCTCTTGTTGTGCAGGTAGCAGAGCAAGCAGCAAAGAGATGCTTCAGTGACAGCCTGCTGAACAAGGCTGTCCGCGAGTCATGCATGAGACCTACAAGTACTACTGGTCTATCGTCCTTTCAGTCTGAAGTCACGGACGTGAGGAATATTGTGATCAGCAACAAGGGGGAAGGAGAATCTTATGATCATGCAGCACCTGCAGCTGCTGCACTTGTAACAGCAGCAGCTAGGGATGATGTTGATGATGATGAGGCATTTCACATGGGTAGAAGTCTAGCTCAAGAGCTTGTAGATCGGCAGGCGGAGCACTCCAACAACTCGGGATCCAACCACAGCATGGGTGAGAGCAGCTGCAGCGAGGAGGCTGCAAGTTCCTGTAGAGGAGGCTCTCATCATCATCATCATCATCACCAGCAGCTGGGAGGTGGCTGGGAGAAAACTACAAGACTACAGAAGAAGTCTACTCTCTCATCAAGTGCACCAGAAGCTCAGATTAAATGTACTACGTCTTCGGCTGCTTTCACAGGAGCAGGAACTTCAGCTGGAGGCGAAAGTGAATTCTCTCATCATGATACATCTGCTGCAGCAGACAACAACCGTAATCAATTCCATAGAGGAATGGATCTGCAAATGATCAGCTCTCAATTCACCATGCCTGCATCCACATCATCCAGTCCAAAAACTAGCAACGAAATCCAGAGCATGGAGCAGTACAGGACTTTGCTGCAATCACATTCATTGGCAGTGCCACCCCAATTTGGAGATCATGCACCGACAAGAACTGCAGCAGCAGCAGCAACAACAACAACTCCTGTCATGAATGCTGTGCAGTCTTCATCGCCAAACAATGACTACTACACAAGATACTTAGCCGAGTTAGCTAGAGTAAGGAGTGGCATGCTTCGTGTTCCAATCATGGATAATCTGCAACAATTTGCACCCGGAGTCAGTACAACCACAACAACAACAACAACAACACAGCCTATGCAGATGATGGGTCAAGCTGCTCAGGGGAGCGGGATGATGATGAGGATGATGGGTGGTCACGTTCAGGATTCAGAGGATCAGGAGTTCAGGAGCAGCTGCCAAGATGAAGAAGAATCCAGTCATGATGTAGAAAGAAGTATACCTCAGGAGCTGCAATTCCTTCAAGAATATTCAATGCAAAATCATTATCAGGCTGCTGGTGCAGCAGCTCAGATTCAACAAATAGCGCCTGCAGCTGGAGCTCATGATGAACTCTCTGCAGCTCCTGGAGGGCTTTTGGGTGGTTCTTCTTCTGCTTCTGCTTCTGTTTCTTCTTCTTCTCCTTCCCTTGTACCTGCATTGAGCTTCTTAGCACGCAACAACAGCAATAGTCCTGCATCACAACAAAGTCTGAGCATGTCTGGCACCGGCAATGCAGGTTCTTCATCTTCACTGATGATGACTGGTGGACCTCTTGCTAATTTCAGTGGGCCTCTTGCTAATTTCAGTGGGCCTCTTCCTAATTTCAGTGGACCTCTTGCTAATTTCAGTGGGCCTCTTCCTAATTTCAGTGGACCTCTTGCTAATTTCAGTGGACCTTTTTCTAATTTCAGTGGACCCATTGGCAATTTCAGTGGACCTCTGACAACAGGACTGAAATTGCAAGATTATGGTGATCTTCCCAGCCCACATATGGTGCGGCTGTGGGATTATCATGAATAGATTTGATCCACAGTTGATTTAATTATTGTAAATCAAACCCAGGTTCTTACTAATTCCACTAATTTGTTTCTGTATTGATAACTCTGCCTCAAAAACCCTACCCACCAGGGTAGCTTGTACAGTCCCTCAAGGAGCATGAGGAGAAGGGTTCGAGTTGGGATTTGAACTCCCAAGCACATGCTGGCCATACAGCCTCACCCTTTAGCTTCTAGAGTAGCTGAAGTAATGTTCTCCTAACCCACTAATTGGATTGATTGATGTGCAACTGGTCAATTTCCTCAGTCAACTTTTTGAGGAGCTCTAATTGATTACTCATCAAGATGATTTTGTCCATGTGTGCGTGAGCTCCTCAAATGATTTTTGTAACATATGGGTCTCCTCTGCTGATTTCAGAGCTTCAGATGCCTGCTCTTCTGAGCCTTTGGGTTTAAATTAATATGTTCCTAATTCTTCTAGGGCCTGTATGATGTAAGATATTGGGTAGAAGATGAACTGCTGCATAGGTTACCAGAAAAATTTGTACATCATGTACCAACAATGAACACAAAGGTCTACCTGAAAGCCTAGCTAGTTCAGCTCAGAAATTGCATATAAAGCATAATATTACTCATTTCCAGGTCATCATGTGCCAAGTGGAATCTCCTGTAAATCCAATATGCTTTTTATGGCAATTTCAGCTGTTCAAGTTTTTCTTCTTCTAACATTCACAAGATTGTGCTATGTGATGGTTATTTGTGCCTGAATGTCCCTTGTCATGTGCTTTCCAATTCATAATATGTACTAGGAAGTGGGCAGGGTTCGGCCAATTTTTGCCCTTAGTGAGGTCACCAGTCAGAAAATTTAGCCAAACCTTCATAGATAAAAGCACATTACCATGGACTTCTTGGATATTGACATGCTCGTTTTTTTGGGTTTGACACTTATTATATTACACTAGTAGTAACCCATGCCCGGATGCACCCGGACACAAGAAATTAAAAGTATTTTGTGGGAAAAGAGGGTCGAAAAGATGTTGAGGTATTATGGCAAAAAATAATGTAAATTAGGAGATGGGTGGGATTTACGTAGGCAAAAGCATGGACATTGCTTTGGGAAGGGTCGTAGCGGTACGTCTCGGCAGATCACGAAATATCAAAAAGGAATGATGGATCGCATTCTGTTTAAACAGTCAGCACCACGTGAAGGTAGTGATCAAGCCAACCATTTTTGGCTGGCAAGGCCACGGGATTTCAACTAGATATTTCACCTTAGGATTGCCTTGCCCTATAGGAGGGCTTCCTCGTAAATGACATTGCTCATCAATCCCATATTTGCTTTAGCTATGCTTCTAAGAAGCACTTTTACATTGGACAGTACAGTTGCACACGAAAATGCAACATACAGTTGTCCATGTGTAAAAACATTGTTCGCAAGATGTAAGCCAACATATCACATCGTTTGACCTTGTGACTTGTTGATGGTCATTGCATATGCAACGCGTACGGGAAATTGTCACCTACATAATGGGAAAGACAAGCCGTTTTTATCAAAAATGACTGTAATCTGCGATAAAAATTCAATATTTCTTGCTACTCTACCAGTTAGAATTTTTACCTTGATCACGCAAGCAAAGAAACATTTTATGATGAGTCGCATCCCGTTGCACAGACCTTTAGATGGATTCAAATTCTGTAATAGCATGATCAAAGTTCCAACATTAAAACATAATTTGTGTGATGGGAAGCCACTTACTTCAATGGAATGCAGAAATTCCATTCAGATTGTCTATGTGGCTTCCACATCATCGGCTTGGTTTGCACTGAGGTATTCCATTATATCCCCAGGTAGCTGATTTAAAATCGCATTGTTGAGCCCTGATACTTCTTCATTGCGAGGAGCCAGGATAGCACGCTCGCTTAGATATTTTCTGCTTGTGCTAATGCCAACATCGCCAATCCCCGGGTATATCGCATCAATCAAGCTTTTTCTGTTAAGTAACGTGCTGGTGGGGCACTGCACAAACTCGTCTTCAACGGAAGGAAGTTTCTTCTCACCAAGATCAAGAAGCCATTATGCAAATGTAAGGCCGTCAAGGTCGTTATGCGCAACATGGGGTTCTATAACCCACATGTTTGTTTGCAAACGAAGAATTTGCACATAATTCCAAAGGGCAAACTCCTTGATCGAAGAGGATACAATTTCCACCCTTGTCCCTTTGAACAATGAAAAGGACTTGACAAAAATCACCCGACATAACAAAGACAATTCCTCCAAAAGGCTCCTCGTTCTCTGTAATGTCCCTAAGGGTGCGGTCAACAACCTCGAATGCAAGCTTGTTAACCATGGGTGCTTCATCCCACAGGATGAGCTTAACCCCCCAAATGAGAGCTGCCAAGTCGCTTCGCTTTCGAATTCCGCACGTCGAAAGTAGAATCCAATTCAATCAAAATATTGAATCGGGAATGCACTGTGCGCCCACCATTGAAAAGAAGAACAACAATCCCTGATATGTTTCCATTTCCACGAATCTTTTTTAGGAGGAGGTTTTCAATGTAAGTTTTTCCCATTCCCCTTGGACCGTCAATAAAGAAAAATTTCGATTCGCGCGATTCGTATGTGAAAACAATAGCATTGTATGCTTGTTGTTGGTCAATGTTCAAAGTTCCTTCGTCACGAGCCACCTCGTTGCACAAATCATCAACTGGATAATCCACCCCTTCACAGATGAGTCGGTTGCCCTCCAAGTTGTCAAAAGGAATCGTAGCACGTGGAAGGTTAAAATCGTTGAGGGTTTTACCGAATTGGGCAAGGATGTCAACCACAAATGATAATGTAAGACTTTCCACTTGTTCTTGATTTAGGTTTTCAAATCCACATCTTTTCAAAACCAGGATGCAATCATCGCAAATGCTCTCTTTCACTGCTAGAAATCTTGTCATTTGCAACCAGTCACCATGCAATTGGCATGTAACTGATTGTCGTTTGCAACTATTTTAGTTATGTTTACAACTACAAATTTGGTATTGTATAATATTTGGGCTATACAGTTGTGTGTGCAACTAACATGCAACTAAATGTGTACAACATGGACACATGTCATTAAAATAATGGCCTAAACTTATACATACTTAAATTATTATACTTAATATATCTACATAGGTTATATATAATAGAGTTATGTACCTCTAGTACTAAGGTTAACCCCATGCTAACTTAGGCTACATGCTAACTATGTAGTAGGCAAATTTTATTGCCATTAGGGATGAGTGAATAAAAAATGTTTGACTTTTATGAAATGGTTAAACCTATAAATAAAATCGGATTATTTTAAACCTACCTACATAACCTAAGCCTAGCTACTTTTAAACCTATTTGCATACCTAAGTAAACCTACTTAATAGGATTTAATTATTACCTATTACCTATATGCCACGTATCAACATCTTATTAACCATAAATAAAACGATTTAAATTTCATTGATTAATATTTAATTTTTAAAAAATAGGTGGGTTTTGATTGCCACATGTCACCATATAATTGGTGTTGAAATGAAGATGTGTCAAATGGTAAATAAACATTCCATGGTGTGCCATGTGTCATCATCTTAATGGCAAAAAAATTTATGATTGAGATTAATCCAATGAATTTTTAATTTTGAAAACACACAAAATTCAAATAATGACACGTGTCCACAAGCTAGTTGTTTAATTTTTAAACATGTGTCATATTTTAATTAGTTGCATTGTAGTTGCAAGGAAAGTTGCACATAAGGTGCAACTAGATTGGATTTGTATGTATGTACAAACATGTATATGAACATCGTATATACATGTTGCATACATATTGTCGCATGCAACTGAATGTTTTATGCAACTACACAAATTTGCAGTTGCATGTGTCACATGCAACTGGATTTTAGTTGCAAACGACAATTGCAAAACCCAAAATTTCTAGTAGTGTTTGTAGACAGTCCACAAACCACGGGGATCTGCGGGATTGCCATGTGTTAAAATCGTCACAAAGAGAGCCCTGAGATGTGCTCCAATTTGCATGTTGATGGCCTCTCAAAGGCATTGGTTCCATTTGTCATCAAAATCATATAGGTCGCGCGCTACAATAGCTTTGAATGTTTAATAAACATGACCATCGACGGTTCAAAGGTCTTCAAAATACGTGGCACCCTTGACGACTATTAGGAGCGTCCGAAGGAAATACCTTTCACCCGCTGTAGCATTAACAAAATAAAGGTGCCCGACAACAACGCCCCTATGTTTTTTTGCCCACTTTTTCACCGTGTTGTTCCATGTAAAGCTACATGGAAAATTCGCATAGCTAATTTCCCAGGCTTTTATGATCAACTTTGTTAGTCTCAAAATACTCTATTAAAGTCGTTTTCATGTGCCTTTCCATGTCCAGGACCTGGGCAATCCCAATGTTTTCATGGAACACTACCTTTTGCTCATCGAAAAGATGAACCTGGAGCCACATGATTGACAAAGAACCATCATGCAACTTGAATGTGAACAAACGTCATGTGGCCTCCGAGGCAGAAACATAACGAGCATCGAGATATTGTTTGATCTCATCGCGGCTTTCCAACACGGTGGTGGCATGCATGATCATGTCCCTTGTAGATGTACTTATATAAGTATTTCACCGATGAAATCGAAGAGCAAATCTCAACATTAATGTGCGCATTATATTTGGCAGTAAGATACATGTTATGCAACACAATCCAACAGTTGTCTACTTGGCGCCCTTTGGCATCAACAAAAACATTACCATTGTTTTGGTGCCGGTATACGAGGTATTTGTCCTCATCAAAACGCGTTTCCTCGGTGAACGCTCGAGGATATCACTTTGAACACTTCCCATCCGCCATGCACGGGGCGTTGGGGTACTCACAGCCACAAGGTCCATGCACCATGCAACGCATGACCGTTTCATAAACCTTAGGCTGTAAAACCAGGTTCGGCAATTCTACAAACACCATACAATTGTATTTGTCGACAGATGTCATCTTATGATTTACACCAAGGATGATCAAAAGATGGCAATGTGGTAAGCCTCTCTTCTAAAATTCGATCACCCAAATCTTTGTGATGACATCTCCCAAAATTTTGTTGTTGATGTCTTTGATCATTTTAGTCAACTTTAGTTGGAACACTCTGCTCACCAGATCGAGGCGATCCTTCGGTGTCTACCCTTCCAACAGTTCCGTCGTGATTTTTGACAATTTTGGATTGCACATAAAAGTAACGAACAAATCCGGCCTTCCAAATTTCCATACAATTGCCATTGTGTCTTGGTATAGCTGCACCATTTGATGTGGACCGCCCAAAAATGTAAAAGGAAGAAAGAACTTTTGTCCAACTTTTGTCACATCTACATCTCCTGCTTCAATGGCGTCTTGGAGCCATTTGTATAATTAACAGCGCAAGTTTTTCTAATGATCACAAATGTACTTTAGCCGATTCTACTCTACATAAGCATAGGCATCGACCATGTACTACTACAGAAACTATCTAACCCTCATGGACTTGGAGCATATATGCATAAAACTACATTTGGGTCACTCGTTTTGAGCCCCCTTTGCCTATTGTTGCCTATTCACCATCATTCACAAATGCCGCATTTTCATCCAAAATGAAGCCATTCAGGGGGATTTCAATATGCCACCCATCCCGGCCATTAGGAAAAAGAAGAACGTAGTGAAGTGGTGAATAGGAAGGATGCAAGGTAGAAATCCACTGAAGTTGTCCATCCTTTGCCCTCACAATGATATCATGTTCATTAGAGTTGTTATCATTTCCATCCATGACAATGATTGCACCCACTTCATTAGCAATGGGCACATTGTGTCACCGAGCATCCTTGTTTCGAAAGCCAAGTAGTTTAATCCCAAAATTCTCAATTCCATTTGCCCTGCCAATGCTTGGTGGCATTGGCGAATAGTTGCACGTATGGATTATAACCGTGCAACATATTCTGAAGGGTTTCCAAGGTCCCCCGGTTCAAGTCATGGACATGTGCTATTTGTCTGTTCAACTTAGTGTTTGTGTCATGGAAATACAACTGAGCGAACTTTGGAGATTGCCCCGATTCAAGGAGGAGACTTCCCATTCAATGGTAGGGTTCCCCTTGGAAACGGTACGTATAGTTCTTGCCTTATGCAATGTCTCCATCAATTTTTGCTCCAACAAACGTGAAAGCCAACACACTATTATACCCTTGAATGTTCTTCCGGAACTCTTTTCCATTGCAATCCTAGCTCGTAAGCAGCCTTAGAGGTTCCGGGGGCGCAGAAAGAGGTAGAAATCCAACTTTCCCACTTGCGCAACAGCTCAAAAAAATTAGATTCACCCGCGATGATGCGAGTGTGCGCTCCTCCAAAAAGTGGAGAGCCTAGCAATCCCTGTACATTATCGTCATTGGCCTAAGTACATGATGCAAACCTTCGAGCCGCCCATCAAAAGGTTGGCGTGTTAAAGGAACTTCCATCAAAAGGTTGGCATGTTAAAGGAACTTCCAGTAGGCTGCCATTGGCTTGTACTTCCACTCGATGTGCCACCATGTGTTCTCAATTAGCTCGACGGTCGCTCTCACGTACTTCATTTGTTCGGACAGCTCGGCGTGTAGCATTTTCTGCACAATGTGCTTTGTGTTCCGCGTCTGTGCATGTTGCTTAGCGAATTGTTGCACGCATTGTTTCAGCTAATCGATTACATTAATCAACATTTGGAATACTTAAGAAAATGTCGAAGCATGAACAAAAAAGATAGGTTTACAAAAATCTAAGTCCTTGAAAAGGATGATGAGAATCTTGTTGATTACATTAAACATTTACACATAAATTGACATATTCATGGATCTCATTCCTATTAAATCATTGAATTAATTTTCCAATAATTAATTGCATGCACACTTTTGGTCATATAAATCACAAAAATTCATTTGATTTGATTCACGATTGGCAACTTTATATTTATTCTTGAAACTTATAAGGATTCAACTTTTTTGGAACTTCAACATTTTTTAGTTCCATACCAACCTAATTCTTCGTTTAGCTTTGATTGATTCCCATTGGGTCAATCCTAGATGGTGATGTAATTGATCTATGTTGACATGACAAATTATGAGACACCAAAACTTCATCATCAATAGTTGCATTTAGATCTACTTGAAATATTTGCTTAGATTTTATTTTTTCATTTACCACCTTTGCCAATTCATCCTTTTTTTCCATGACAATTGTAGATGCATTGCACGCACGTTTGTAAACCCTCTTTTTCAATGCTTGTTCCTTACTATTCATTATTTTGCTTTTGTCACAATCCCTCTTCACATACTTTTCAACCCCAATTTCCTTTCACCAGTTGAACAACACTCCAAGTTTCTTCTTACTTTTGCTACATTGCATGAGTTTCAACTTTTGTTTTCTTTGAATTCGTTGTCACAAGAAATAGGTCATTGGGTGAACCCCAAGACCACATGGTTTTCTAGACTTTTGTTGACAAAATTCAATGGAGGAAGGTGGTTGGAAAACTTCCACATGAACAAAATGATTTTGTTTAACATTGTAAATCACCTATGACCCGCTCTTCAGAAGCAAGACACCATCTACCACAAGGCCATAATTGTAAAAATTTGTGTGTGTTGTTTTATTTATAAATTGGTTCAAGGTGCTAATTTCCATACTTGTAACAAATTCTTTGCCATAAGAAAGTCTACAATATCTTTAGTTTTGCATGAGTTTGTTGATGCATTCATTTCTAAATACAAGTTTTTGATTTATTGGCCTTGGGGAGAAGTAATGAAAATTGTTCTTTATGAATTTCAAGCTTGGTTTGGTTTTCTAAATATGCAAGAAGCCATTGATGGCACTCATATTATTAAACCTTTTGCATATCCCGAAGACTACTACTATCACAAGTTTGGTGGGTATAGCGTGATAGCACAAGCTCTAATAAATTGCAAGAAAAAAATTATTGATGTCTTTGTGGGTCTTCTTGGAAGTGTGAATGATTTGAAAGTTTTGCATAATTCTACAATTTATAAAAATGCACAATATCATAGTTTATTTGCATCTAACAATTCAACCTCTCAACATGGTTTTCCACCTTATTTTTAGGTGACAAAGGTTATCCACTTATCACATGGATTATGATTCTTTTTAAAGAAAAAAGACAACATACAATTTTGGAATTGTTGTATAATCAAAGCACAAACAAGGCCACTTCCTAATGGAAAATGCTTTCAACATTCTCAAAAAAACTTTCCTGGAGTTCCTTACCAAAATTAAATTGCATGTTTCATTTGTGCCGAATGTTTTCACTGCTTGTTGTTTATTACATAATTTATTATGATCTCAAATTGAAACTACAATTGAAAGATTGATGTGAGTTATTAATGTTGAAATGTAGCAGAATCCAAAATTGGACATGGCACAAAAGATGTTTGATGCAATTGAAGATCAATATACATTTATAATTAAAGGGCAAGAATGGTCTGGTGATGCAATGCGCAGGGAATTGAACATTTATCTTGGAGGATAAAGGTCTTTAACATGATCATCAAAAAGGTATGTAAATTCTAAACCTTCAACCTACTAGAAAAATTGATTCACAACTAAATCTACATTGTTGTTTTATTCCATATCAAGTATTACATATGTTGAAACCTCAATTTGTCCATCTATTATTGTCCATCTTCTTTGTTTTGATCATCAAAGTCATGATTTGGAAAAAATTGTTGCTTACCTTTATCAGCTTTGAAAATCAAATTCATAACATAAATGAGATTTGTTGTTGCTTGGACCATGTTCATTTGAATATCATTGGCAATCTTGTTTCACCTTTGTAGTAGTCTAACTGCTTGTCCACAATGATCTCTTATTTAGCTTTGATCTTTTCTCCTCCAAAACCAAGTTTGTCTCATGCATTTGTTGGATAGAATCCATTAATTGTTGAGTTATTCATTATGTGGCTTTAGCCATGCTCTTATGCACATACGAATACTTGTGTTTTACATTAGTGTTGCAACACTCATTCCTTTTCCACCTCTTGCATTGTGATTTCTTTCATTGATTCAATTTGGTGTCTGAGGCTTGTGTGTTGAAGTCTTGATTCCGGTGCACATAGGGGTTTTCATTGGGGTCATTAATGGTGTTTTCTTTGCAACTTACATTGGACTTTACACTAGGATGTTGCCAAGGTCTACCATAGTTTCGTTCATCACCTCTTTAAAAGATTGTGAATGATGAAATGACATTGTGGTTTGTAGGCTTACAATTTGATCAAGGCTTGACACTTCTTTCTCAAATCCCCAATTATATTCAACTCACAAAAAATTCATTTTGTCCTTACGCCACTGCCACTGAAATATATTGGTTCATCGATGGTGAATTCGAAAATCTTGGTTGGATGGCGAATGTTGTTTGAATCTTGCATTAGATCTCAAATATAGAGGACTAAACATTGGCCTTTTTCCCATGACCTCTAACATAGAGTGGTAGTGGATCTTGCTAAAAAGTCGTGGCAAATGGTGTGAAATGTTGTCCTACGGGCTCATAGCCCAATAGTCTTCATTCTAACATATGATCAAAGACTTTAATTTTCCAAAACTGGATCTCCATTTGTCTTTGCAAGCCAAGTAAGTCATTTCTCATGTGCAAAAAAAGATCTGACATTCATCACCACTACAGAGATTTTTTTCCATTTTGTTACCACTATCTCAAACTAATCTCAAGGCTCAACCTTGTCCAAAGATGCAATGTGTTCATCCTGCTTTGCAATGTTGGGAGCTAATACCTCCCCATGCTCCTAATTAGGTTGCCATGGTTTCCTCAACTCGACTTCAATTAATGCTTTTAAGCCTAGTAATTTCTTTTTTCCTTTGTTCTTTGTCTTTGATGGACCTCCTTCTTGATCATGGATGAAAGGTACATCTACATTGATTTGGAAAATTTAGAGTCTATAAACACATTTGTTCTTGTTTCATTTTTTTGCATTAAAAACAATTGAATGAAAAAATGTTGCAAATTTGAAATTGCTTGCTTTTTTGATGCCTTGGTCATTGGAGGTGTCCATGGCTAGATGAATTGCGGGTGATATTGATCCCCTTTCTTGTGTGAAAGCTTCTTCTATTTGCTATTGTGGTGATATTGTTAATGTCATTGTTGAATGTGGATTTCATCCATAAGTGCCATTGTTTTGCGATGTTGTTGTTCCTATTCATGAACATTGTGGAGCGCTATTATTTTTGAATGTCACTAAAGTGTTGTGAAAAGATGTTCTTGATTGTTGTGGAAAGCAAAGGCAAGGACCTGGCAATGGTGAGTAGAGGATTAGTGGGCAATGATGAATTGTTTGCTAGCACTAACTTATTTGCCTAGTTTTGGTCAAGATACATAACACTACATTTTTCTTTGTAAATTTACAATATTTTAATATTTTAATATTTGCAAGCATTTCCCTTGACATTGAAATAAGTTTGCATGCCACGTGGGATGCCACGTAAGAAATTGTGTTACCAAACATTTAATATGTGAATTGTAATCTTGAAATGCACTTCTTAACATTGAGTTACCATCAATTTAACACTTTGTGTGAATGGTGTTTTTAAAACTATTTTTGAAATTTTTAAATTTTTAGACTGGAGTTACTAAAACCTTTTTTTTTCAAAATTAATTATTTTAGCAAGATTTGTTAAACATGAGTCATAAGTACAATAATAAAGCTTGGTAGATTCACATCCAAATTATAAATACTTTAAAAATAACAGTGATTGATTTCAGTATACGATCATGAAACAAACCATATGAAGTTTTAAAAAGTAAACAAGATTATAAATATCCTTAAAAGTGCGTGCACACTTGGTGTTACGAACTTTAATGTTAAGTGCACTAACATTCACTTAACATTAAGCTATCGCCCATTTAACACTGAATTAACATCAAGTGTAAATGCATCATAAGATTAGTTTTCGTGTAACTTAAGAAATAGTTTGTGGATGAAGTGTATAGTGCATTTGAGAATGTCCTTTATTTACAAGACTATTATTATCTTGAAAATTAGTTTCCATGTAACTTAACAAATAGTTAATGGATGACGCACATCCATGAACGTTCATAATTCACTCCTAATGAAATGTTTTGGGGATTTTTATAAAAAACATTTTTAAAAACCAAACCTTATTAAAAAAAATCTACACATATTACTTAATTGCATATACTACACACCATTTGCCTTCAAACTGATTATTATAAAAGAATTGCTTCATGGGGGGCCGAAAAAAGGAAAATGAAAAAAAGGGAAAGAGAAAAAAGAAAACTAAGCTAAATCCAGTCTCTTTTAGGGGAGCTTTGCGTTGAACCAATGGTCCGGATTGAAAGATGGTCCGGATATGTTCAGCTAGCGTAATGTGTCGTTCTATTAGGGTTTCCACGACAGTACTGTGATTTAGGGTTTCGGAATTAGGGTTTAAAGCTCGTTCCGGATTGAAAGCTGGTCCAGACCTGTTCCGACGGCGTAATGTGTCGTTCTATGAGGAGTTCCGACGGCGTAATGTCTCGTTCTATGAGGATTTCCACAACATTAATGTGATTTAGGGTTTCCGGAATTAGGGTTTGGAGCTCATGGTTCCATAGCATCTTGGAAGTAAGCAGTCGGGAGTTTCTCGGCCCGGCCTCTCCCGCTTTGAAGATTCTTCTCTGCGGTCGCGAGGTGTCTTGACACACAGAGTTAGGACTTCTTCTGTACAGAACGTGGCGAAAATCTTGGTTCGTTTTCAGTTATAAACTGTTTCCGTTTGCTCTGATGTGATCAGTGTGAAGCTCTTCTCTCTTCTGCCTCTGCCCTTGCAACCAGTACGCACACCCTTGCCAGAGTTCTTCATGCCTCAAAGCATCTAGCTCGTGATTACTGTAGATCCAAAAACCACTGGTACATCAAGGTGTAAGTAAGAGCTTGCTCTTTTGGGATGATGTTGTTGTTGTCAGGGAAAGGGCAAGAGGCTGGATGATGAAAAACTGAATCATAGAATCAAACTGAAATTTCTTTGAGGAGCACAAACATGCACTACCAACTGACAGCCCTAGCCCATACCTCTGGACAATAATAGCTGCTTTTAGCAATGATCCAAGAAGCTCATGTACAGCAAACAACACACTCAAAACCCTAATTTCCAGCAAAAGCTTACTGTCACATAAGCCTTTGATATTACTTTGAGTGCACAATACTGTAGCTTCAATGTCACTAATTTACTGAAGGTTTTACTAGAGGATTTTCATCTGAAACAACTGCAATTTTATTTTTAAGTGTAGACAGAGAGAGAGAGAGAGAGATCTGCTGATGATGGAGCAAGACTCACATGCTGCCCTAAGCAGCAGATGTATAGTACAAAATCAAAGGATCTTCTGTGAGGGATCTGAAGACGCACCAATTCTCATTGACCATAGTGCAGGTCGTTTGTGTGCAGTATGTGGAAAGCAGCTGAAAACAGTTGAATCATGGGTTATTGTTTACAAACAAAATGCAGCAAGTGACAGTTGATAGCGCTGATTCCATGTGAAAGAAGCTCAGATACCATACATTGCAAGTTCCTCTTGTGGGCTAAGATTTTTGCTATGGTAGTGTTACAATACTGGAATGAAATCAGCATGTGAATCCATCCTCTCAGGTAAGTCCCCAACCTTCTGCTGCCAAAGTGATGAAACCAGGAAAAACACTTAATTGTTTGCGAAGCCTTCAACATCTTTTGCCACTTTGCAATCATCTATCTCATCAAGCTCCCCCATCAGCATGAGGATCTATTTTGCGTGCGCTGTCAGCTTTCTGTTTCCTAATAACCCACTCTTTTCAATTTGCTGTGAAGCTTGTTTGCATAAATATTATCTTTCCAGAAGCCTCCAAAACAACAAATTCATTAGTTCTAATGACAATGGATCATCCAGCATCCAATGCAATAAAACAAACCCAGAGCAAGAATTTCAGGCAACAGCAATTCTTGCAGTGAAAAATGGAAGCAAGACATCTCACTCACACAAAACAAGCGGTTTGTCACACAATGGCCCTGCCCTTCAAATGACAACCCTGATGATGATAAGTATTCAACACACTACATTGGAAATCCATGGTGATTAGCATGGTGAAGTCCATACCAAACTTTGGCCCACGTCTGGGTGCAGTACAAGGTCTCTACCCTGAAGGAAAGAGCCAACAAAAAGACATATTAGAATAATCATCAAGAAGTGCACTGCAAAGTGGCATGCATCTACCCACAGCAAAATGTGCAAAAGAGAGTGACTGATACCTGCACTCAGTAACAGTCAGTCAAGCCACAGTCTTCAAAGGGGTTCACAAAACTCAGTGAAGTTCCAATTCTTCAACAAAGCAGCCTTGAAGCATATCAGACTTCAGTAACTGTGAATAGTTTGCAGTTTTGATTCTGGACATGGGTAGCTATCTCTCATTAGCAACTGCAATACAACAACACCCATGAAAACCCACTCTAATTTTACTGCATGATTTTTCGGGTCCATTCCTTCTCTCTGACACAGACTGCTCCAGCAGTATCCAGCAGGGTTTAGGGTTTAAGGACTGCAAGAGCAGCTGCAGCAATTATAAGCATCATGGAGCTGGGAACCCACACACAGGAGCAATGAACTAAATGTGGCATTGGGCTCTCTCTTGTGGGACAAATCCTAATTGGACAATATTTTCTTAAGAAAATAAGTGCCTAACTGGAAAGTATTTTCTCCACAAATAATTGCCTTAATTGGAAAGTATTTCCTCAAAACAAAGAGCCTACCTGGAAAGTATTTTCTCAAAAAGATAAATGCATAACAGAAAAGTATTTTCTCAAAAACAAATTTAGTGAACTCAAGTTAGAGTAGAGTTGCTAGTGACTGAACACTTAGTGTATCAGTCACCATTCTCTCACTCACTCCACCTCCTTTCTTTATGGGGTCTCAAGATAAAGTACAGATACTAGAAGGCACACCCAGAGCCCTTTAAATTGCCCACAATGGATGAAAAATGAGGAAGATATACCTCTCTAAAGTTCGGGTGGTAAAATATGAGAGGAAAAAACCTCATACACATGGCAGCCCATGAGAGTTTACTTTGCCACCTAAAACCAAACAAGCATATGCTGACTACTGAACCCTACCTACTCTCATGCTTCAGATGAATGAAAAAAGCAATGATCGATTTTCTCAAAATAATCATTCATTCTTAAATACATGGTTGAGATCTAGTCTAGTTTAGGGCTTGGAAATCAACAATAATGTTCTTATGTTCTCATGTTCTTATGTTCCTTCCAGTCATGGTAGTCTTGGTGTCCTATTGGTCGTTGTGCTTTTGTGTTCCTCTTGATTGTCACAATCTTACGTTCCTCTTGATCGGTGTGCTCATTTTCCTTTTTTTTGCATGTTCTATTCAACACCTCAATGCATCAACAAGTTCACTTTACTTTTCAATCCCATTATAGCACTTGGAGAAAATCCTAATGCATTTGGAAGGAACCTTATACAAGTATCTCACATTTGTACACATATTCCTTAAGGTAATTTCCTTCCCATTTTTAAAGAATATGTGTAAGAACTCTACCCCTCCAAGGGAGGCGTTCTTATATTATTCTAACCACTTTTCTCTAATGAATTAATGTTAAATGTCAACTTCAACTAGGATTGCATGATGAGCCAAGGAAATTGTTTCAAAAGAATTTTGCTAGATAGGCCTTTGAATGTGAATGGAGGAAGTTGGTTCACACCTTCAACATCCATCCATTTCACCACCTCCACCATTGCTAGAGTGATGGTGGGGATCATTCCATTGTTGTAAAGTGCCCTAAACCTTAACTCCTTTCACCCTTATTGTTGTAAAGCTTAGGATTAGATAGCCAACTTGCACCATGAAACTTTCTCCCATTGCTGCCTTTTGTAAAAGAGGTTGCAAGATCCCTTTGTTAGATTGTAGTTGAATGATGTAGCTAAGATTTACTAGAATTAATTTTAGACATCAAGCATTATTGTTAGAGCTTGAATAATGGGGGCTCAAAGGGGGTTTGGTTTGATGGAACTAATTACTTTGGTTTTTACAACATTTCTAGCTAAAGAATTGTTGATGTTATCAAGGTGTGATTTGGGGGCCAATGGCAATGATGCTTGTTGTGCCAAAGCTACATAGGGTTTTTCAAAAATCTTAGTTCATTGTCACTTCAAGCATATCAAGTGCATCGCCTTCCTCCTTCGTTCTTGGGCCTTGAATGTTGTTGTTATTGTGTTGTGTTGGTGATTGCCTTCCTATTCCTTTGTTATGACTAGGTTATGAATATTGTTGCAATTTTGCTTTGTCTCACCACCTTCCTCCTCCTTCATCCTTAACCCTTGAATATTTCTATAGTTTGCTTTGTCCAATTTTCTTCTCCAATAGTGTCAATCATGATTTTCATGATCTCCAATGTTTCTTTCAAGGCTATTTCCATACTTCAATTTGAATAAAGAGGTTCAATCACAAGTGGTGTTCCCAAAAAACAAAATAAGGACTCCAAGACTTTTGCAATTAGCTTTTACAAATAGTATTTACATAAGACAAATTTAAATGAAAAAAGAATGAATAGTCCAAGTTAAGATCATTTGTGTGATGGTGGTGGTTTTTCACACATTGTGTACAATATTGAACATTAATATTTTGGTTACAAGCATAAATTTAAATAATGCCAAAATAAGTTTTATTGTCAATTAAACATGTGTTTTTACATTATTGTTTCCTACACTTGTGTTTGGAGCTAGAGATTCTAAACCTAAAGAATATTTTAAAATTAACCAAATGGTTTCAAAAAATAGTCCTTTCCTTTACAACATGAATGTTTTTCAAAAAAAGTGTTTGAAAATTTGATATGATCTATTATTTCATCAAATTCATCTTTCATGAACATAGACTAATTGCATAAATGGAAACATTGTCTTGTTGTACAAAAAAAAATGAAATCAATTACATGATTATATGCATTCCTTTTCATTTTTAAAAAAAAAATACAGTTAAGACACATGATATAGTCAATTTAAAATATTCAAAAGGACATTTATATAATATCAAAACTATTTTAAATTACTTTAATTACTTTAAAACATGAAATCATTTTTTTTTATTGGCATAAAGAATCCACTACAATTATAGTGATGTAAATAAGAGAAAATCCAAAGTTGTCATTTGGACTCCATTAAAAGTTAAATGTTTCTTGATGGAACCCCAATTGTGAATAATTAAACATGTGCCCAATTACAAGTTCAATTATTTTATTTCAAATTCAACCATGTTTCTTTTATTTGCATCCTCTAGTGGTTCAAAATCCCTTTCATTGGACCTTGGCTTGGTTCTATCAATTCAATTGACACCATAAGCAATTCAAGTTTTTTTGATTTTGATGGTTATGGATTTTTGTCAGCACTTGAACATGTTAGTCATTCTTCCTCTATAGATTAGGTACATGACCCAAAGGCACTACCCACTAAGAAAATTGTTGAATTGTTTAACTTTTAGTTTGACCCACCTTGTAATAAGCAAAAAAATGAGGGAAAAACTTTGAAAAAATCTTATGATAACACTCAAAAGTTCCAAATTCGGTGGGCAACTTGCATACCATGGGTGGAGAGTTTGATGTCAAAGGAAGGCTTATCCATATGATAAAATGAAAACTATACTCTTTGATTGAGAACATAGTGAAAATCACTAGTTATAAGTGAGACCCACTAATTAAACATCATGGCTATCAAAATGTAATGTGGGATATGCCAAAATTGGGGGTAAAGAATAGTGGGGAATACATTGCAATGCACACTTGAAGAACATGAAATTAAATGTTCATAGGAATCCTAAGTTTATTTTGGTCCAAATAAACAAACCTACTAGTTAAAGGAATTGGAAAATTGTTCAAATGAAGTATGTGTTTCATGTTATGTTACATGGTTGTCCAATGTTGGAATATCAGTCTTTTTGGAGGCATAGGGGCCCCAAACAATCTAAACGTGCATTGCTCTGATACATTTAATTGGACCTTTACTAACTTCATGTATATTCAAGTTCCAAAGGTCATTGCTAAGGCCATTCAATCTACCTAGTTCATAGCCAATTTGTGTGACAAGGTCATAACCATTGATAATGGTTCATAGATTTATGTTCACACCTATGTGGTTGAATCTTGAACTAAAGCCCATTTTTAATTTTTTTTGTTGAATGGATTGTAGAAGGGTCAAACTCCAGTAATTTCATTAAAGTCATCATGGTTGCATCGATGAAGGGTGGGCAATTAATTACAAAAGAATTATTTCAAAATTGTTGTGATTTGATGTAAATGGGGCTTTTATACTTTGGGGGTTTGGGGAAAGAGTCATAAGGAAAATTTAAAAATCTTAGGCACCATTTTCAATGGGTGTCTATTGTGAACTATTCATCCAAGATTAATTTCACAATTCAATCCTTGTTTAATATGACTATCATTGCTTGGATTGAGGATTTCATGATCAACCTATATGAAAATCATGGTAGAATACATGCCATTGCTTGGAATCGTGCTCAAGCATATTAGAACTTTATCCAAATGGAAAAGGTGGGTGTTATTGAGCTTACATATGTTACTTGGCATTTGTGACACATGTGAAATTTTTTTTCACCAATTTACATTTCTAAAATTTGGTTGTATTTCCAATTTAAGGCTAATATAGAAGTTAACATTTTGCCTTTATTATCATGGGGTCTATTTCCAATTTGCAAATGATGTGGGAGGTCTCATTTGACACTAACCCCTTCTACTTCAATTATAGGTGTGTATTTTTAGTTGTAAATATTGTGGGAGGTTTCACATCTAACCTTTTTCCTCAATTATGGGTGTGTATTTTCAATTACAAATATTATGGGAGGTCTCACTAACCCTCTGCTTTAAGTGCAAATTTGTATTTGCAATTGTAGATGATTTTAGATGTTTCACTAACACATTGGATGTGTATTTCTAATTTGGTGATGTTGTGAAAGGCTTCAAATTAACTTTGTGGGTGTGTATTTTTAGTTTGTAAATGATGTGGGATTAAAAGTCTCACAATTAACAAAAAATCCCATTTTGCAACTTGTTTTAAATGATAAAAAGTGTTGTTTGTGACTATTTTAGAGATGAAAATAGTCATAAGCAACATTTTTAGTCACTTAAAACAAGTCGCAAAATGAGTTTCTTTTACTAGTGAACCATTATACTTTAATGTTTGTTGATAGTTTTATTTCCTTCATTTGTGATTTCAAAGTTGTAATTAAGAATTGCCAAGGCTAATTGTATACCCTTTATTGTGACTCTAGCTCAGCTTTTGAAGGTGACAAACTCTAGTCCTTTCATGGGTTGATGCAATGTGATCATTAGTGGATCCACATGAAGTGAGTCACTAACTATAATTAAAATTCTATAAAGCACCTTGCTTTCATATGGAAGTGCAAGGTGCTATAACGATCCATATTAAGGCATTTCAAAAGTTCATTATTGCATGTTTGATGTATGTTTGTTGCATATTATTATTATGTATGTGTTTGCTTCAAGTTGACAATCTAAAACCATTTGAAAAAATGGCATATTATTAATTTTACCAAATTTTTATTGCATTTCAATAGATTGCATCCTATAGAAAACTACAATGTGATGCAAAAAATGAACTACCTAAGCTTGCAACTATAATGGAAATGGTAGAGATTGTTGTAAATCTCATTGAGGAGTTAGCTAGTTGATCTCCTAAACATTCAATATTAGATGCCCTAGGAATTGTTTATCCACATTATTGGTTTCAAAGAAAATGCAAACAATGTTTTTCCTCAACATTTGGAGGTTTTGAAATAGTTATATTGCTCCTTATATCTGCATGGACTTACGTTTGAAGACAAATTAGCTCTAGTGGTGCTTGCCAATACATACAAAACATATAGATCAAGCAGATGACTAAGTGTTACAATGAACTATGTACTTATTTACAAAAAAATTCCAAGAACATTTTGAATACAATAGTTATAGCCAAGAATGTTTTGGCATCAAGCTTCAACTTTCATCATATGTGTATCTAGTGACTAATATTTTTGACCAACTATTCCATGACCCAAAAATAAATTTAAAAAAAACATACTCCTTAGGATAATTTCCCTCCCTTGTAAGGAGTAATAGTAAGAATCCTACCCCTCCTATGCCTCATGATCTATGTAGGCTTAAATTTGTGGTAATGTTCATTTGCCTCATGCTTTACTATAGGTAAACCCCAAGGGTCGGAGAAAGTGATTCCCAAAATGTGGAGCCTCAGCAGCTATCACCTCATTTTGAGGCCCCTTATTTTGGGGATGCCCCCACCCAAGGTCTTTACCATCCATATAATGTATTTTTTTGAATGGTAGGGACCATTTTTTTAACTTCATCACATGTCGAGGATCAATACAAATGGGTTAGGAAAAGAGGAAAATATCCAATCTACTTTCTTATACATCAATTTTGGAATGGTAGAAGAATTCTGAACTCTACAAATTCAGAGGTCTAAAGAAAGGAAAATGCTGGACATATCAATGCATATCAGAAATGTGGTTCAGCCTATATTTGTTAACTTTCTCTGTGGTTTTAAAAAATCCTCAAATGAGCTTTATCCTTTTTGATCTTTGGGCCACCTAAACTTTTTCAGTAATTGATAATAGTGCAATGCCTTTCTAGGTGTTTGAGCTGCTTACAATTATCCCAATAACTTACAATATGTTTGGGTGGCTTGTTTAGTCTTGACAAGTTGCCATGAAGAATTAGAAAGCCCAAGAACTCTCAAGTTTACAAGTTGTCTCCTGGTGTTTGGTAAGCTACTTGAAGATCCAATATTTTACATTTGTGTTTTTTTTTGGGGGGGGAGGTTTAGGGTCTGGAAGATTGGAAGTTCACGTATCAGATCAATGGGTCATGAAGCACTACATCATTTGGGGTTGGCTATCAAGTCAAGTCAAATATGTGATAGTCCTTCATGGCCCACTAAAAGCTTTTTTGTTCAGCTCAGTGGCCAGCCCAAGAAGATTTTACAGGCATTTGGGTTTTGGAATATGAACTAAATTTCACAGGAAATTGAAGAGAAGAGTCAAACTTTTCGAATGCGAGGCCCAAACAAGAGAATGGTCTACTCCCATTATGTGGCACAAAGTTCAAGTTGAGAATCACGAATTTATCCCATGAGTCATCCATCCATCACAATGTTATATGGATAATTAGGAAGGAACACAAAAGATTTGCAGAAATATGAACCTGGAGAGGGTAACAGATGGTGCACAAAGTTGAGGTTCACAAAATTTGCACAGAAATGCACCCAGAATTTGGAAGAAAAAACTAGGTCTTGGGTGGAGCAACAAATTGCTGCCCAGTTGAGGTTTTTTCTGTCTCTAGAATGGAGCAAAATTGAGTTTCACAAAATTTGCACAGAAAAGCGCCTAGAATTTTTTGGAGTGGAGGAAAAAATGGGCGTTGGGTGGAGCAACAGATTGTTGCCCAGTTGAGGTTTTATCCGTTTCTGCAATGGAGCAAATGACTTGAAATCTCTTGAAATTTCTAGACTTGGAAGTGAAATGCAGCCCATCAAGCCCCTTTGCTTTTTGCATCCTGTACTTTGGATATCCATGTGTTGGGGGGGGGGGGCGGTGGCCTCTCCCGCACTGGGAAGTTTGTGTTATTGACTAGATCCAAGCTCCAAGCCAAGCCAAGATTGTAAACTAAATTCTTGGGTCTTGGGTCCCACCTACCGGCCACACTGAACCAGCACCGACCAGTGCACCATCCACTGGATGCCCCTTATTACTCAGTTGTGGATGAACCTCAACTGGGTTAATATTTGGTTCCACCTTGGTAACCAATTCTGTAGTAAATAGGTCTCATATATAGGCAGAGAGGTAGGAAAATAGGTAACTACTACTAGATAAGTGCATGATTATTTATGCATAGGTAAGGGTTTTTAAAAAAAATTACCTACCTACTAAAAACCTGCTTGTAGGTTGTTAGTAGGTAGGTAGAAAAAACAGGAACTGAGGTAACCACCGTGGTTAGCTAGAGAACTGGAACCTAACAGAAAACTGTTTCCTGACCACTAATCATTCATCCTTCATGGTGTGCTGGTGGGTGCTGGTTCACTGTGGTCCCACCTATGGATGTTGTGTGTTTTGGAAGGGCATCATGATGACATGTGGGGGTTCCTCAATGGGAATGCATATAATGTACAATAATCGTGGCAACTTATGATGACATATTGGGGCCACCCCTATTCTCTTTTCGGAACACTAGTCATCACTCATCACTTCCCCTTATGAATTTGTTGTATATAAAAAACTTGGGTTATTTCAATGCATAGCAAGCCCACCAGATAAAAACCCTTTCTCTAGTGGCAGGTGCTTAATTTCTTGGGTATTTTATAAACAAATGAATATATTTTGTAGATCCAAGAGGTACAATAGATAGTACCTGAACGATTTCAGTTGTCGAATTTTTGAGAACTTATTTATTATTATTTGTGTTGAATTTTTTTTATAAAATTAAATTTTTTGCAAGATTTTGACTGTCAGGTGTGAACCACAGACATTAAAGTTCAAAAACCTAAAAAAATAAAAATAAAAATTTTACTAATTTTTTTAAACCATTATTTGTTGACAGAATTAAAAAACAAAGTGTCAAAATTAAGATTTTAAATTTTAATTAATTACTCGGCAGTTTGTTGCCAAATCCCATGAGGGAGTATGGTGGTGGGGAGGGGAGAGGGAGGGGGGCGGGGGGGAGGACCCATCAAGGCACCCAGATAGGTATCCCACATCCTCCCATCCTGGGAAGTGATCTGGATAAGCTATGATGTGGCCCATCTTTACTTATCAGATCTCTTGGGTGTGGCTTGAACTTTTCTTCTTCTTTGTTTTATGACTACAGTTAAGTTTTAACCACTATGGTGTATTGGGGATTTTGCCCTAATCCTAATTAAGTTCTACCTACCTAGTCCAAACATTTGGTCACAATGTGGCCTTGCCATTTACATTATTAAAATGTATCTTACGGCAAAAGAAGAATTATGGAAATTCAAATATTTCACCATGCAAAAATATAATCTTCAAAAAAATCCTCTAAAAGAAACCAAAATCCTTCAAGCTATCATAACTCTATAACTAATCTCACGTTTTAACACAACTTAGTCAAAATATCATCTTTCAAAATCCTCATATGAAAATATACCTATTATTACCAAGGGGCCAAAATCCCTTAAGCTACTATATATTCTATAATGAATGTAAACACAACATCCTTGCCTTGCTAGGCAAGACCAACAAATGATATAAATACTGGATATGTAAACACATGAAGGATGAATCCAAAGTAACCCAAGCCTAAGGACAAGGGCATCCCAGACCAACAAATGATATAAATACTGGATATGTAAACACATGAAGGATGAATCCAAAGTAACCCAAGCCTAAGGACAAGGGCATCCCAGAGTAAGGGTTCCCCCCCCAAGGGAGGGACCAACATTGGGAATGCTGCCCTATGACGACTTTATTTATCTGTATATATTATATTTTACATGTCTGTCTGTTTGGTTGTCCTCCTTGGGGTAAGGGGGTTCGAGTTAGCACGCCTTTCACAAACGTGTTTCAAAAGAAGAAAAATTTATTCAATGCGAATTTCGCAGAGGACACAAAAGTGGTGAACACATATTCTTCCAAGTTTCTCAACACTTTGGAAGTCAATGACATGCCTTCACACAAGTTGTCATTCCAAATTGGCGCACCAGTGATGCTGTTGTGCAATCTCGACCCATCGGCTAGACTGTGCAACGGGATGTGCCTGATTGTTCGACATTTCACGATGTGAGTCATTGAGGCTGAGATCATCACAGGCAAAAGGGCCGGTAATGTGGTCTTTATCTCGCGCATTAAGTTCATTTTCGATAACAGCGATTTGCCTTTTACATTTGCAAAGAAACAATTCCCTTTGCGGATGGTTTATACCATGACTATTGACAAGTCTCAAGGGCAGACCCTCTTTCATGTTGGCCTTCATCTCGTAGATGATGTTGTTTCACATGGCCAACTTTACATTGCCTTTTCACGCGTCAAGGCACTAAAGAATGTCAAAGTTCAGCTGCCAAACACTCTGCATGGCCAGATTGGCCTTATGCACAATGTTGTGTACAAAGAAGCCCTCCTTTGAGACTGCATGCATCTCCTAAAAGGCTCTGGGAGAAGTTACATTCATGACGGCGTTTATTTAAAACAGAATGCTTCTTCAAAATAAATACGGTTTAAAAGAAACCGGGGGACTTCAGAGTGTCCGAAGGTCAGGGGTACCCACTAGTACCACATAATAAGCCTAGCAAAAATTGATCTTCCTTGTTTCCTTTGTGATCCCTTCCTGGATATCAGGGACGAAAAGGAAGAAAAAGATTCAGATTGCAAAAGGCCCACCAGAGCTGGGTATTCTGTTTTTCAAAATCCACTCCCTCCCCCTTCCCCCCTCCCCCCAACATTTCTAGAGCCGCCTATATTACCCTAAATACACTTGCCCTAGGGTTGGGTTTGCCATCAAATAATCTTTAAAAAACTAAAATGAATATTTTTGAAAACTTATGAAACTGAGGGGTGTTGAGAACCATCACAATTGATTTGGATTATCCAATTGGTTCTCAACACCATCCAAATCCCATTTGGATGGTCAAGCTACCAAATGTGAATAATTTTCATTCCTCAAATGACAATATCATAGTAGATCATGAAAAAATAATAGTTTCAAATTTATTAAAAAAATTAATTGAATTTTGAAAAGAAAGAAAGAATTAATTGGTTTTGCCCATGTGGAAACTGACCCTAGGGGAGGCTATTGTAACATAGCCTCCTCTTAACATTTTTGTCTTTGGGTCAGGTCATTCAGTTAGTAATCAAAAATAAGTTGGGTACCCAAACATTGATGGTTGTTCATTTGGTTTACATAAAAACCAAAATCAAAACTTTGATAGGCTACTTAACATCCTATTGGAATTAAACATTCAATGAATCTCTTAGATGCCCACCCCATTTTCTTTTTGGGGGGGGCGTGGAGGGTGGAACTTTCATGTGCTAGGTTGCAACAAAAATAATAGGAGAGTGAATTATTGTTAAAGAAAAGGGGAAAAATACATTCATTTTGCGAAGTAATAAGTAGGAATGATGACTTCTTCACCATAAATAAGGCTTGTCCTTTTTTGAGACGTGTGCTTAGAATAGGGACACATGCAATGAGGCCTATCTAACCCTACCCAAAGGTATTTATTACTTAGTATAATAAGTCATTAGGTATTAGGTCTTTAAAGTACCCACCCCCCCTTGTGAGTATTATTATTATTATTATTATTTTTTCCCCCAATTCTGTGATGTAGCAAAATCAATGGTCATCCAAAAAAGTATTTAGCCAAATTTGTTTGGATGGCCCCAGTGTATTTTTTTGGCAATTTTGTGGTATAGCCAAAGTGGCGATCATCGACCGGAAGATTGAAAGTAATAATTTAAAAAAACATCCTTCTAAGTATTTGGCTACCCTACTTGAACCGTATTTAGAAATTTGGCGATTTTTATGAAATTATTTAGAATTATGACTATTGGCAAATCTCAGAAAGCACATGATTTTAGTACTTTGAATTTCTAATATAGCTACATAAAGCCAGCAAAAAAAAGGCTGTCACTGGCTAACTTAGGAGGGCTTCTTTTCTCAATTTTGTGATATCGAAAAATGGGCAATTTTTTCACCAAAACAATTAGGGAAATTAGTCTAGTTTACAGTTTACACCAAGGGAAAAGAAATAAAAATTCAAAAAAATCTCAAATTTTTTGGTCCAAAAAACCATAAAATTTCTCTCCCCCGCCCCCTCAAAAAAAAAAAAAAAAACACACCAGAGAGCCTAGGTGGTACCTACTACTAAGTGAAAAAAAGCTTAGTAAATAAATGATTTCCTTCACTCATTCACTCTCTCACTCACTCTAGTCAATTCCTAGGCACTATTGGAATTCCAATGTAAGTTAGGAGCGCACGGCGACGTGAGGAAGAGGAGGAGGGAAGAGGAGGAGCAGGATGTGAAGATTTGTAAGGAATTAGGAAATCCTTAGATTTGTGAGGAATTCGGAATTTTTTTAGATTTGAGCTCCTGTTCTCTTGTTCGTCATTTTCCTTCCTTCCTTCCTTTTTCTCGTTGTTGCGTTTTGCGTGGGCGAGCTTCGTTACGTTGCTGAGATGCATTTTCGTTTGTTCCCAAGGGAAGAAGACGAAGACGAAGGGAAACTACCAAGGAAACCTACTACTACTACTATTACTACAGTAGGATTGTTTTTTGGTTTTGAGGTTCTGTGTCGACGCGGAAGTCGAAGTAGAAGAAGAAGAAGGGAGACGAAGGAGAGGGGGCCCCCGGGCGGGGGGAGAAGGGGATCTGTGAACTCTCTCTCTCCTCTCTCTCTCTTTGATGGAGAATCATCAGGATCGTAGACTCTTGAACAACTCCGTCAAGAATTCGGATGTGAAGAAGCAGCAGCAGCAGTCCGGCTGGGGATCAGCCACTGCCAATTCACTTTCCAACAAGCTCTTGAACAGGAGGAGTAGTAGTGGTGGTGGTAATGAGAATCGTTGCAGTTTCGGAGCTTCTCTGGCTGCTGCTGCTGCTGTTGGGGTTCTCAATCCTGCACCTCTTGTTTCCAGGTGCTCAGCAGAGTGTGAAGAGGTGGAGGAAGAAGAAGAAGAGGAGGAGGAGCCGGAGGCGAAGGAGAAGAAGGAGCGAGAAGTGGTGGTGGAGGAGCAGGGGAGTTCAGGGCTCAGGTCGGCATGGATTCAAAGAATCATACCACGGGTTGTTGGAGAAGAGAAAGAGAAAGAGAGAGGGTTGCGGGAGAGTGCGGCGCAGGATTCCTTAGTGGGGTTTTGGAAGAAGAAAACAGCATCTTGTGTTGTTGCAGATGTCGGCTCAGTTACAATAGTAGCGCAGAGGGCGAGGGAGCCTAATAGCAGTAATGAAAGAGCTCTTGATAAGCAGAAGGAGGTGCAAGGAGGTAGTGGTGATGGTGGTGATGGAGTTTGCTCCTCCTCCTACCTATTAGGGTCCAGGGATGAGTTGCAACGGCTTGGTTATCAGTCTTGGGAGGATAGTGCAGCTGCTGCTGGCGGTAACAGATTGTTGTTGCGACCTGAGGTCATTTCTTCTGCCGCACATGTGAGGAGCAATGCAGGTGGTGGAGGTGTAGTTGTAGCTGCAGGGTTAGGTCTTCAGTTTGATGGTGGTGGTGGAGGTGCTGCCAGGAACTTCTGGGTCGCAAACAACAACAAAAACAGGAGCAGCAGCAGCAACAGCAGCAAAGAGAGAGACATGAGAAACTCCTGCAGATTTTCGACTTTGCCACCACTATCACCGTTTGTACCCTTCAAGCATTCTAAGGAATTGCACCAAAGCAAGTCAATGGATTACCAAGGAAACAACAGCAGCAGCTGTGGGAAATTGGAGGAAGTTGCAGTGGCTCCTCTCTTGACACCATCGCTTCTGCTTCCTAGCTATGGGGTTGAACAGATCAATGCACAGCAAGGTAAAATGGCAGAAACTGTAACGTGGAGAATGGATAATGTACCTTCTTTGACTCCTCTATATGTACCTTCGAAGTCATCATCGCTCAATTCTATCGACATTTCCAGGTTGAGAGAGAAGGGGTTGCTGGGTCTAGGAGAAATGCTCAGCAGACCTACAGATCTGACGCAGGTTTTTTCCCCTTTCAAATCACCTCAAGATGCTAATGATGAGTCACCATGCTCGTCAAAGACTGCAAGCCTCCCTCTTGAGCTTGTATTGACTATGGATCCCTCTAACTTAAATGATTCTCTTAAACACAAGGAGGATACTGGACCCAAGTCCAGGGTACAGCCTGAAATTGACTTTGAAAAATATCAACAGCAGGCTGGATCTTCAGCCAAGCTCTGCATTGCAATGCCCTCTCCAAGCTCACTATGGCCTGGATACCTAAACGAGTCAGGCAATCAAGAGCCCTCTCACCATTCAAGAAGGGATGTCAAGATTTTCAGACGAGGATCATCATCAGGTCAATGTTTTGTTGACCATGAATACCAGGTAATATTTGTTGTTTTGCTAGGTTCCTCAGAAGGTAGTAGAATATCTTGCAGTTACACTTCCTTTCTTTTACGGGGTTTATCATTTTCCAGCAAGTGCAAAATTGTAGAAGGAGCACTAGTTTGTTGCAATGTGAAGTGCAGAAGTTTTATTGGATGGGTGCTGAGCTTGCCCTCTTATTCTCTCACATTGAGATGCACATTGACCTTGTTAATTCCATGTTGTGCTGCCTTCTATCCCATTCCTTTCCTGCATTTTTACTCAGCTGGTCTCTAGAGGACATTGAAGCCAAAGCCCGGTTTGTAGGTGAATCTACCACCCTGATGCATGAATATGATCTCACAGGGTTAGGAATTTCCAGGGGGAAGTAAAGTGGATGTGGGTTGAGGAAGAGATTCTGATTCTGCCATTGTATATGTATTTGGATTCTACTCTTTCTGGGATGCAGAAAGTGGTTCAAGCAAGGAAATGTACAGTATTGGGTTCAACTAAGTGTGTCCATTGCAAAGGAATTGAAACAGAAGCAAAAAGAATTATGATTTTGTACAGCATAGGAGGACCTATCTGCAAGTATACATCAATTGTTGGGTGAAGAAACACTGAAGCAGTTATGTGCCTAGAATCCATCCGACTTTTGGTGGTCTAGAACTGCTAACATAGCTGTCCTTGAGTTTGGTCTGACTGAAAAATGCTTACTTGATTTGGCTGTGGAGGAAATTCAGCATTTGAAGGTCCAGAAGGTAGTAGTGGAGGATCCAGGTGCGCTCGGGCTCTTGAGTGACCCTCCTGTGTCCAGTGTTCGTGGTACCCCAGGCTGCCAATCTCCACTCTTTCAGTCAACATCTTCCTGCACCCCTTTGAATGCTGTTGGTGAGAGAAATATGACTGTGCAAGGAGGGTGCCACAACTCTGCTATGCAAGCTTTACAGCAAGATAGTGCAGAGAGAAGAAGAGGTTTAAGTAGGATGAAAGAATCACATGGTCAAGAACTTGGACCCGAGGATAGAGATAGAGGAAGAGAACACACAAGGGATGATGAAAGAAAGAGGGAAGGAAGAGAAAGACGAAGTGCCTCAGAGCAATTCGAAGGAGTTGCCAGAAAGGATATAGACACAAAGCAAGTGAGTTCAGGCAGTGGAGCAATGGAAGGTTGGTGTGGCTCAAGCCATGGGGTTCATGCACTGGGACAAGGTTCAAGGCAGGGTGGGGATGTGTGGCAAAGACATAACGATCATAATTTGCTGATAGATGCTCTAGGAGACAGATCTGGTGGGACCTCTTCCTGGAAGTCGATATGTGATCCATTGATGGATTCTCCATCACATGTTTCAGAGGAAGTTAACCCCACCTGCACACAGGCAGGCAATGTTTCAAGTGCTGAGGAGTTGCCAAAGGCCCGAAAGGTCCGGACATGGCTTCAACGCTGGATGCGTCCATTAACTCCTGGGTCTAATAACTCCAGGTGCCCACAGCCATTGTCTATATCAATGGTCTCTTCAGGCTCTGGACCAGGTACAGCCAACCAAGTTGTGTCTGATGCATATACTTCCACAGGCACTGAGAGCGAGGAGGTGGTGTGGAGCAGCAGGAGGGTACAAATAACAGTGTCTGATGAAACAGGGCTAGAGTTGGAAAGGCAGAGAAGTCATTCAGTCATGGATGGAAATCAGTTTGCTAGAACACAGAGGGGAAATGTTTTTGTAGGAGAAGACGAGGGTTCAAGGTTGAAAAAGTCATTCTTTCTTGGATATAATAAGCATCCGAGCGCTGCAGCAATGGCACTTGTGGGTGCAGCAAGCAGGAGATCCATGCCAATACCTCCTCAGAGACCTGTAAAAAGAGTGGCACTCATGGCAGGTATGGCAAATTCTCCTCCAGGTGCAGAGCCCTCAGGAAGTTACCCTGGTTTGGGAGGCATACATCCTTGAAGAGGAAGTAGGACAAGCATGAGATTTAGTATAGACAGAATTTGGCCCTGTGCACTCAACTGGGCAGCTTGACTTATGAGATTGCCATACATTTCCAAAGACACAGCTCTTTCATTCCCACTCTTCTTTCATAGTGTTTGGGAACTCCACAGCAATGCCTCAAGTATGGTCTGAGTAGTTTGAGAAGGTCTGCCAGGAGAGATTGTGGTGGGCAGTAGAATGCCTGGAGGAGTTCTGAGCTGAGTGGAATTAGGTGTTATGGATTGAATTCCAGCCCAGTCTGAAAGCTTATCTGGCAAGCAAGAAGGTGCAACCAACAAAGCGCTGAGGGAATGGAATCCCAACGAGGGTGAGGGAGTAGTTGCAGGAAGGGAGACCACCACCCAAGTCTCTGATTGCAGGTGATTTGCTGCACTTTCTATGGTATGAGAGATGTGCCTTCATGTACAATAGTTAGGAATTTAGTGAGTTAGGCATTGGTGTGCACAGTTACTGTTAGGAGTCATTTGGTGCAGGAGGAGGAGGAGGCTAATTTGTTTCATGTTTTTGTACTGACTGCCACATTCTGTAGCACCTGAATCCAATCAAGGTGTATTCAGCAGGCTTGGGAATCCTCATAAGTTGAATTTCAAGCCAGGATTGTATTTTGTTCTTTGATAGGGTAATGCAGATCTTCATCCCTTGTCACCTGGCTCCTGGCATGGGCATGACTCCTACATTCTTTTTTCAAATGGGTCATATTGCCCAAGTTGCCATTGTACTTTTTGTTTGATTGCTGAAATTTAGGGCCTGGACACCCTCAGGCTCCCTCTGACTCATTTCCATTCTTTTCCCAAGTTGGTCACGATGCCCTGGTTGGCTGTGTTTACAGTACGCAGCTTGTGTCATGCTAGTTCCTTATCCTCCTTTGCTATTGCTCAATTCTTTTATTGTGCTGACAACACTGTCTTTTATTTGCAAACTGTCAAATGCCATAAAAGCTGATCTGGTGTGCCAGAAAATATTTTTCAGTCTGTAGATTTTGGTTGTGATATTCTTTACATAAGTATAGTATTGTCCATCTCTAGAACATGAGACCCAGGGAATCATTGTTTGTACCAGCAGCCGATTGAGGTGGTGTGTGATATTCACAGGAGAGAAACATGAGGCAAGATGCTCCTTGTGCTGCTCAATTTTTAGATTTGTACATCGATGTAAGATCATTCATGAGTCATGAAATGAATTGTTTAATGGTGGATGTATGAGTTTAGTGGAGAATTTTTGTATCAGTTTAAGCCATGGCAGCAGGGCATTATACCTGCTTCCTGGCCTTTACCTGGGCGGAAAATACAAGGCATTCCACCCTCACGCCAGCCATACGTGACCACCAATGCATAGGCAGTCCTTGAAATGGAATGGCTGTCACAGAGTGTTTATTTCCAAGTAGGATGTGCAGTAGAAACATCCAACAAGTTCTCATATACCCTTGACCTATCTCATTGCCATATTCATACTGAGCTCCTTCACCACAGACTTGCTGCAATATAGGTATGGGGCTTAGCACTGACCTAGACTGGTCTGGTATGTGTGGGTGAAACCTAAAGACATATTTTCCTCAATACACTTGGGCTCCAAGCTGCTTCGCACTACCAATCACTATGATTAAATTATTTTGTGTGGATATAATAATTTTATTGTAATCAATTATTAGGGAGTGATGTCTCTGATAGAGCGGTCTCATCTTCCAATTGCTTAGTTACCCAGCAGCACCTTCAGGTACCAAAACCCATTGTCATTTCCATTGTGGGCTCACCCTCAGATGAAAGGTGTGTTACCTCATGACCAAGGTAGTAGCAGAATCCACTGTCATTTTTATTGCAGGGAAGCCTTATGGATCTCCATGTGCACAGACCACTACTTTCTCAGCAGTTTGCAAACCATCTGGCTTGTACACATTCTGGTGGGTCCTTGAATCTGCAGAGTCACCTTCGATTCTCTGTCTCTTCTGAAGTCCAGAACTAATAACATCTTCTGCAGATTTAGACTTGTCTACTACAATAGAGGTAATGGTTTCAAACATCAAAGAAAATCTTGGGACTGGAAGAGAAGTAACAGAATATAACTTCCCTTCCTCAATCACCTTCTATTCCTCAGCCTTTGTAGGGTGCCGCATGTCCAATTCACCAGGTAACCATGCCTTTCTTTGGTCAACACCTCTGGTAGATGCATCGTGTAGCCTGCCACCATTTTGTGTACTAGTTTCCATGTTCATACCATCTTGATCAATCAACTACACAGCAACTACGTCCTGAAGTTCCCCTTCCTATCCCTTCTCCTCCTCTATAACCTTTGAACTGTTCTCCATTTCTGTGTAAATTGGACCTAGTAACCGAGCAATCTCTGGACATGTTTAATGGATGTGTCCAGTGTTTGATAACCCTCATGCTTACCATTCCTGGCTGTTCCTATCTTGATTATGTAGCTTGACAGCCACTACTTCCACAAGCTCCTCTTCATCTCTTTCCTACTCAACAACCTTCAAATGGTGTTGCATTTGCACTTCACCTAGATCAGGTAATGTCACTTTCATTTTGTCAAGTCTTTTGGTAGCTGGGTCCAATGTTTGGACACCATCACATGTATCATCTTTTGGTGGTGGTGTTGTTTCTTTTATTCTTCATCTTGTGATTCTTGCATTGCTACTTGTGGTATTGAGTTCTCCTTTTGGGGTGGAAGGATTCTACCTTCCTGGTAGCTACATGTATCCATACTGGCCCAAGGAAAGATTGGAAGTGAAAGCGAACTCCATAACATTGGTGTACACAGAGCTGCCCTACAGTTACTACAGCCTTCCCTTCTGCAAGCTTGAAGGCAGCATCAAGAAAGTGGCAGAGAATATCAGGGAGCTTGTGATGGGAGATCAGATTGAGAATTCACCTTATCACTTTTCCATGAAGACGGAGGAACTGGGTGTCACGGTGTGCAGCACGCCAGCACTCACGGAGAATGATGTGAAGCATTTGAAATAGAGGATAAATGATGACCGCCACAATATGATTTTTGACAATCTGCTTGTCACCACTGCGAGTGAAGAAGGGAGCAAGAATAGGAGAACTGGATTTGTGATTGAAGGTGAGGAAAGAACCAGCATTATATCTTCAACCATCTCAGATTTGAGGTCTTGGTCCATCCTTGGATCTGGGGCATCTGATATGAAACCATGTGAAAGAGATGCCTTTGTTACATTAGCTAGGAATGACAACTTGACTGGAACTTTCATGGTTGTGGGATTCAAAGTTGATCCATGTAGTTCAGTTGTGGATGAGGGGGCTCAGAAGGCTGCACCACATGAGCAAATCAAAGTTAATTGCAACGTGCCACTCTAGGAAATCATGGTGGGGGCGCAAATTGTGTACACCTATGATGTGAAATTTGAGAAGAGTTCCATTTGGTGGCCAAGTCAGTGGGATGTTTATTTCACAGCTCAATATGGAAGGAGCAAGTTGAGAATTTTCAACAACTCTATGAAACATATACGAAGCCTAATTCAAAGGCTCAAAATCTGGTAAATTTTATCAACTTCAAGATATGCCCACAAAAGGTTTCAAAAAGCTTAAAAGGCCCAAAAAACCCCTGGGTTTTAGAGACACACAATGATACCCAGCAGCATGGAGGTAGAGTTTTTTGTAAGAATGACACACCTGACAATGCACCCACTCAGAGATATTGTACACCATGCCATCGCACAAGCAAATGCATGAGGAGATTCCACTTGCAACACCCAAACATATTCAAATCCAACAACTTTTGAACCTTTCTAAAGCATGGCAGTGTTGTAAGTGCCCATAACAGGAGATGGGACTACTACATGCCCATAATGAGGATGGGTTTCCACATAATAACAAGATGCATTGTAGAGAAAAATGAGCACACCTCAATTACTGTTCAAAAAATTCCAAAGAAGAAAGACTGGTTGGATCGCTCTACCCAACCATCACCATCTTTTGCTTGGTGGTAGTCTTGGCACTTTTGCACAAACAACAAGAGTTCAATATTGTCAAAACCTTTCAACCTCTCATTGCATGTCCATGGGATTGCAGAGAAAAATTCCACAAAGTAAGACTTTGAAAATAACCATTTGATCAGTGCCAGCCCATCCAAAACAAAATTGAATGTGGTCTTAACCTAGTGACCAGTACTCACAACTTTACAGACCACCACCAGCATTGATGGGCATTGACTAGGTTCCATTACTCCTCATTGAATACATTGACTCATGACAGTGTGTCTAGAGAGGGATTTAATCTACTCAATTTTGGGGAAACAAAACAACAAAACTTTGCATGCTCAATTCTCTTTCATTCCCAAAAGCAATGGGGAGGCTCATATAGCAAAAATCCATTGAAGAATTTTTTACATTGTAGCACACTTTTTTAATATCTTTTTAGGCACAAAGGAAGTTCACTTGACACCACTTTGCTTAAAGCTTATTCCTATTAGCAGATATCCACAAGTGGCTATCTCCGCACATCCGACATAAGATCCTACAAGAATCAGCTGAAATGTTTTCACTGCCTTCATATTCTGAGTGCAGACAACCACATTAAGGAGACTCACCTCTGCCACTCTGCACAATTTTTGACATACATTTTTTATTAGAAAGTTCATTGACAGAAAATCTACACATATTTTTGCATAGGAACGGACATTCCAGAACAGTGGACTTCATCTGCTTCATGTATGAAGCAATTTCTTTCAAGAGCTTGGATTGCAATACACCTCCTAAATCACACTTGAATTTGACACCGGCACACAAGACTAATGACACCATATGAACACAATGGTGATGTTGATGGAAATCTTTTAGAACTTCTTCCTGCCACAACTCTATCATCATAACACCTCTGTTTGGTTGCATGCCACAACTCTATCATCATAACACCTTTGTTTGGTTGCATCCAGCAACACCTGGTTCCATAAACATCCCTGGATTTCTCTGAAGACTAAATTTCAGTGAAAACCCATTTCTATTTTCCTATTTCCTCATCGACAAAAGCATTCAAACAAAAAGGAAGGGCATGGAGATGGAGTCAATATAGCAACTGGTTTGCACCACACCTGTGGATGACATTAGCATTAGTCACTCTAAAACACTTTTTCTCCAAGGCTTGGCAGCCTTTTTATATTCATAAGTGCTATTTTTTGTAACTTGGTCTATGTCTAGTACAAAAGTTGCTAGACTCTCATGGGTTTCAATTGTGGAGCTTTTCAGATTGAAGGCTAGAGCAAGACACATACCGAGATCTAAACAAGCAAGAGATTTAGTTATTTATTGCATTGGATCCAACTTTTGGAAGTTTTACCTTATTAGAACCTGTTTCTTTGGTGAAAATGTTTAGACTGTTTAGATTAGAACGGATTGTTTGGTGTTCAGAGTGTGGACACAGTAGGTAAATGTACAACATCTTATCTATTGGCAGGGCCAGTGTGTTTGTAATGCCTTGTTAAAGAAGCAACAAAATTTGTCAAAAAAGAATCACTAGTAAAACACTGATCCAAACCCAAGCAATTGGTGTGAATGGGGAGTCTTGCCATTGATTCTAGATGATCATACCCCATGGGAGAAAGTTGGAAAGTGTGATGAGAAAGCAACACAAGTATTTGTTTTAGATGTAGTTATAACCCCTGGGAGCTCTCCAATGATGAACCCAACCTCACTGTATGATTTTCTTTTGACTAATTTTCACCAAATTTCAACTTGAAAAGTATGATTTCAACTTATACAAAGGATTGTTCATGACCAGATTTGACTATATAAAAATTAGCCAAAAAACTCTGGTGCTAATGCTATAAACTAGTCATTCATCAGATATAAATGATGTCTTTGTTTCTGCCTCCATAGGAGAAGTGACCATTGCATCCAATAATGGTGTCGGGTCGTTACCATATGTGGTAAGGCTCACACTGTCGGCTTAAGGTCTTATTTTCCTCTTCAAAAACACAAGCAAGAGAGCACAATAACCAAGGGGATGAACATTGAGGATTCATGCAAAGTGGGGCATGTGGGGCAATGATAAAGCAAAGGTATAGTGGCAAACCAAAATGATTTGCAAGTTGAGATGAATGTGTTTGGTTCAAGATCTTGAAGAGAACCTTGGATAACCCCTTTCAATTAGTTTTCTTAATGATGAATCCCCGGCAAACTCCATAAAACAAAGCACCCAGCAAAGGGGGAAAAGAAAGGACAAAGAATTTTTTGCACTTGATGGAACTTGGGGTTTAGTTTTGAACCTGGTATTTAACATTCTTAAACTTTCAGAAAAGTTCCAAGGAATTCTGATTCGGAATGTGGGTTGGATTTTATTTGACTTATACAATAATGTTATTTGCAAAGACAACAAAACTCAAGAGCAGCCTTGGGTTCCCCTAAAATGTACAATGGGACTATGTAAAAGGAAAAAAAACAAAGAAACTCAATTTTTTTCCTCGACTCAAGATGATTTGAGATTCCTCTTATTTCCTCTGTTTTGCCCGTATCTATATGTCTACCTAATGATTTACTTATGTTATGGAATACCTGACAAGGACTTAAGGGATCACATAAAGCCTACTTGAAGGATTAGTTAAGGATTTCTTGAAGTAGAGGATATCTAGGTATTATTTAGGAAGCTATCTAGGGCCTAATTAAAGGTTATCTAAGAAGACACATACACATAAGGGTCTACCTAGGACTTGCTTAGGGAATTCAAAGAGACACCTAAAAGACCTAGCTAGGTTGTGGGATACCTAAAGATTATTTAAAGGGTTGCTTAAAGTCTACCTAAGGGGCTGTCTAAGGATTATCAAAAGCTTACATAAGGAGTTACATAAGGCTTATCTATAGGGTTACGTAAGGACAACCTAGGGAAATAGCTAAGGAGGTGAATGCACACTAAGGTCGTTCACTTTTGAAATCACAATGCCCATTTTTATTAAGTGCCCTTTCTTTGGACACCTATAATGAGTAATAAAACTCATCAAATTGAAAATTGAAAATTGATTATACATTAACAACTTGATTATGAAATTATTGATATAATTAATTTTCAATAAAAATACACCCACTTTTCACAATAAGCTTTTGAAATTCAAATATATAGATTGGTTGATAGACTATAATGGTAGAATATTAGAAGGTTCATATTGAATTATATTCCAAATTATCTATAGTGATTCGATATATGGTGTAACATCAAATAATAAATTTTTATGTAAAAATTTTCTTTCAAAAATCATAATCAAATTTTAATTAAGGACTTTTGAATGATGAAAATTGAGCCACATTTTCATAAGTTTGTAACATAGTTGTTTTTTTCTCAAATTTCAACTTTTTTCCAAAGGTTTATATATTTGGAATATGTATGTGTGGGCTCCTATTCATATGGACTTTATTGCTTTTGATACATAGACTTTATTACTATTGAACCCAAGGTACAAGAATTTTTTTAAATTTAAGATTGTAGAATGAACTTTTGTAGATTTTTATTTATTTATAAATGAACCACCTTAAAGTACATACACCCAAGGGCCTACTTAAGTTATAGGATACTTAAGGGCTACTTAGGAGATTATTTTAACCTAAGGGTCATCAAAAGTCCACATACGGAATTACATTAGGCATACATAGAGGGCTACCAAGGGGTTATCACAAATAGGTACATAGGGAGACACCTAGGGATTTATATAGGTTATAGGATATTTAAGGGTTACTGAGGGGACTACACAGGTTATGGGACTATTTAGGGAAATACCTAGGGGCCTACCTAGGTTATGGGATACCCAAAGCATGTTTAGGTGGCAACACAAATCTTACTTATGGTGTTAGCTAGGGATTTTTTAGGAACTAAGGGATACCTAATGTTGATTTTAGTGCAAAAAGGGGTTGCATAAGGCTTACATTGGAGGCTACCTAGGGGTTATTTAAGAATGATTCATAGCCCCTATGTAAACCTTATATAGCTTTTAAAGTAGCCTATAAGTATCCCTTAACTTAAGTAAGTCTTTAGGTTGTGTAACACCTTTTATAACCCTTATGTAACCCACTACATCAACTTTTGATAACCCTTATCTTATATAACCCATAACCTAGGTAGGCCCTTAGGTGAACTTTAAGTAGTCCTTGAGTAGCCCCTTAAATTATTCAGGCAAACCTTTTAAATAACTTTTAGGTATCCCCTAACCTAGAAAAAGTATTTTATAGCCCCTTATGTAGGTCTTATGTAGCCTCCTAAATTGTCCCTAAGTATCTTTTAATCTAGGTAGGCCCATTTGTAACCATTTGATAACCCTTAGTAGGCTTTATGCAGCCCCCCATGTAAAATTTTCATTGTCCCCATCTTACATAAGTAGATGGGTAAGTAGGAAAGTAGGTTGTAATTATTTAAGAAGGTATAAGTTAGCATTTAATCTAATTAACATTCTACTAAAATAACCTTTGTGACCTAAATTAGGTAGATTGTAGTTTTGTTTCAAAAAATCTATAGTGATTGCTTTTGGGGTTTATCTTCATTTTGAGGAATGATCTTCATTTGGTTGGTGATTGACTTTTAGACCTATCCTATGCATATCAATAAAAAATATTCTTTTCTTTTTACAAGGTTTAAGATATGCAATTCAAAAAAAAATTCAATTTACTACACAAGTTGATTACATATTCATTTTCTAAAGAACTCTTTTACTAGTTATGAATGTGCTAGTTTTCAATTTTCAAAACATATATGCAAAAAGGTTATGCAAATCAAAATTTCAATATTATTGTTCAAAGAAAAACTTACAACAACTTATTTTCCCAAAACAAAACCAACATGAACAAAATTTGAAACAAAATAACTTGTGGGGGTGGGGGGGTTGAACCTTAGTTCTATAAAACATTTTACCCAATTGCAACACAAATTTTCTACCTAGCCACACCCCACACAAACCCAACCCAACTTTAAAAAATAATTGTCATCAACCTAAAATTCTTCAAAAAAGTTATGTTCTTCAATCAACTTGTAATTAGCTTTTATCAAAAACTCTTTATGTTCAAGTATTGCTTCAAGTTGAATTTAACTTACAATTGACATGTGGGTTGTAAAAGGGTGAAATTACAATCCCCAAACATTACCCTTCTCAAGTATGTGAAACCAGGTCAACGCTTTAATACTCTAAAAAGAAACTCCTTTCATTTGCTTACTTTATTATAACTATTCAAGTAATAGGTAAGAGTTCACACAAAAAGAAGAAAAAGAAGGTAGGGTGTGTTACCTAAAGATAGACCTAACATCCTACATATAGGCTATCAACCAGTCCATATATTGTCCCACCTTAATAGCACTTGCAAACCCTTTAAGTACATTGCTTACTATTTGCAATACCTTGGAATGTTTTCCCAATGTTGCTTACAATCTACAACCATTGCAAGCATTCATAGCTATTGCCTACTGTCTATAACAATTTCACCTATTCTATAGATTTCAACCTTCAAGTATTCCCCTTCTTCCTGTTGCCACATTAGCTACCCAATTCATCCATCAATAGGACAAACTTGATACCTTTTAATTCACCAAACAAAAAAATGTAATCAATGCTTTTTGATTCACCGAGCAAAGAACCTAGAACTGATTTTCCAAACAACAAAACACAAAACCAAAGCCCTTCCCTCCAATTCATGGAACAACAACAACAAAGACAACAAAGAAACAAATTGGATGCAAAACACAACATGGAGAAAAACACCAAAGTGATTTAAAACTTTGAATCACAAAATTACCTAAATAAAAGCGCAAAACACATTGTGAAAGAATTGCTTGGTTTTTACAAAACTCATAACAAAATGAAACATTAAAGTATGAAATGAAATGCTTAATTCTTGCAAAGCTCACAATAAAATGAAACATCAAAATTGGTTTGAAGTGTTTGGTTCTTGTGAAGTTCACAACATAATAAAACATTAAAATAGGAAATGAAGCGCTTGGTTCTTGTGAAGTTCAAACCAAAAAACAAAGGGGGACTCCACAAGCTCAAAAGAAAAAAACAATATGTATAACCCTACCAAGTGTTAAGAAAAGCTGAAATCAAATCTTACAAAAACAATTGACTTACCAAAAAAAAAACCCTTCAACATTAGTGCAAAAATATAAAAGTGCAAAGCAAACTACAAAATGCCAAAAGGAGATTGTAATGGGTTCTCCCTTTACCTTAAACCCTAAACAACCTAAACCTTAAATAAAATACACTAGTGTGGCTTGTGCTGTTGGCCCAAGTGTCACCACGTCCTCAACTGATTTTTCCTTTCAAAACCTGGTTTTTTCGAATTTATTTGAATTTTCAGCAGCAGAAATCACTTAAAAATCAATATCTTCCACATTCTGAATCCAAATCTTACCAAATAAATTCCATTAAATCCTGCTCATCTAGATCTTTCCAGTAACACCAAAGGCACATTCCAATTCCTCCAAAATTTTCAGCTACGATTTAATTTAATTTAATTTTCAGTGAAGAAATCATTCAATATTCAAGAACTTTTGCTATGCAAGTCCAAACCCCATGAAACCAAGCCCATGCACCCCTCCTCCTCGAGCGCTTTCCAAAGAGACCAAGAAAGCAATCTGAAGCATCCTGGGTCGGTGGATCTCATCGGTACAAAACAAAACAAACAAACAACATTCCTTCACAAGACCAAAATATAGACTCCTTCAAAATAATAATAATAATAATAATAATAATCAATTCTTTTTTTGCAAACTCGCAAGATCAAAAAAATGGACTCCTTTTTGGTGAGCTCACAAAATCAAAAAAGGACTCCTTGAAAACAACAATAATAATAATAATAATAAAATTCTGTTTTTTTGCAAGTCCAAAAAATGCATTTCGTTTTTTCAAGAAGTTTTTTTTCCAGTCTTGTGAGTTGGAAGACCAAAAAATGAACTTCTTGAAAGGAACAAAAATAAGAAAAAAGGGTTTAGGTGGGAAAATAAATCCGTCTAAAATCTTGAATTGGAACCATAACCGGAATTCCAGCCAACATTGGTTCGAACCTGAGAGACAAGGTCCAGTTTTGATTTGGGTTCCCCAACAAGAGGGTTGGTTTAGGTGTGGTTCTGAATCTTGTTCCATGAAGAGGTTGGTTTCGTTTAACTTCATACTCTGATTTTCCCAAAGTTCTGTACCTATGGTTTGGGTATTTGAGAATCAGACCCAAAACCAGCTAGACTAGTCTTGTCCAATCCTTGGTTTGGAAGGCCAGAGTGAATTAACAGCCACCAATGCACCAGCTGGCCGTTCTGTCCACTGGATGGGTTGCGTTTTTTCATTCGGCGCCGGATGGGGTTCATGACAGTCCATTTCTTTTTGCTGCTGACCATTGTACTTTTTGTTTTTGGTTCTTGCTCGTTTTTCCCTGGACCTGACCTCACACATAGCTACCCTGCTCACTTTTCTACCCTGTTCACTTTTCTACCTAGCTATTGTACTCACCACCTACCCTACTTACTTGGCTACTGTACTCACCACCTACCCTACTAACCTGGCTACTGTACTCACCACCTACCCTACTAACCTAGCTACTGTACTTACCACCTACCCTATTAATTACATATCCTACCCTAAAAACCTTACCCTAAATGCAATACCTGCATTTTGGGCCATTTCGAAAGTACGCATGGGAGATTCAAGCTTTCTTTATACAAAGATCCTACCCTAAATGCAATACCTGCATTTTGGGCCATTTCGAAAGTACGCATGTGGGGTTTAAGCATCTTTATATGAAGATCATACCTTAAATGCAATATTTGCATTTTGGGTCACACCACGAACAAAGCTACTGTACTAACCACCTACCCTGCTAACCTAGCTACTTTATTAATTACATACCCTACTAACTTAACCATTAGGTTTAAGGTTGATACACATAAATTAATTGATAAGTTTTTCATAAATGTATAGTAATTAATTTAAAGTAAGCTAAATTTGGGGGGAAATTTTTAGGGTTTACACACATGTGAAGTAATACAATTGCATTTTATACCTTCTTCAAAAGAGTGGAAAAAAACAGGTTGGAAAAATCACACAAAGGTAAAAGACATATCTTCTTTTTTAGTTTTGTACAAAATTTATTTGATTATTTTTAAAGATTAACGTATTTTCTTTCAGTTAATAAATATTTATAATTTAAAACCTTTGAATTTTGGTTTTAAAATTTTTTCCTATGTTCTTTTAAATTTGTTTATTTTGCATTATATGATTTGTATAGTTTGTATAGTTTTTTGGGTTTAGGGCATATATCACTAAATCTTCTTATTGTTAGGGTTTGTATAGTTAGTGTTATAATAAGCCTTATGTCAAAATATCATTTGGATTTGTAAGGTTATGCTTTATGATTTAATGTATAGGAATTTGGTTCATATATTTCAAAACTAATATTTTACTTTAATAAATGTCTCAATTACTAATCAAGATTATTGTCATTGGCACTAAATTTTTTGTTTTAGAATTAATTTTGTATGAAGGAAACCATAGCCCAAATTCTTTGAACATCATGTATTCAACACACACATGAAGTCTAATATCGCACAAAGCTTATTATTGTTTCCAAGTAATAAACACAAAAAATGTGAAATGCAAAAACGCAATTATAATGATAATATTAGTGTTAAATGCAAGTATTATAATTAGGCCCCAAAATCCCAATTGGTAAAAGTAAATACAAGTGCAAGTAATACCCCAAAATTCCAGTTGGTAAAAGTAAGTACGGGTGTAGGTATTGCAATGAAACCCCAAAATTCCAATTGGTAAAGGTAAGTATAAGTTTGGGTATTTCAAGTTGAAATGAAAAAACAAGCCTAAATGCAATACCCACGTTTCAAAAAACCCCATCTAAATGGTTTGGATACTTTTAAGTGAAGACCTAACCCTAAACACAATATACACATGCAAAATCACTTTGAAATAACCAAACCCTAAATGCAATACCTGCAATTTGGGCCACTCCGAAAGGACGCATGTAGGGTTTAAGCTTTTTTATATGAAGATCCTACCCTAAATGCAATACATGCATTTTGGGGCACACAAAAAATACGCATGTGGGGTTTAAGCCTTTATACGAAAATCCTACCCTAAATGCAATACCTGCAATTTGGGCCACTCCAAAAGGACGCATATAGGGTTTAAACTTCTTTATATAAAGATCCTACCTTAAATGCAATACCTACATTTTGGGGCACACAAAAATAATTAATTAATTTCAAATTAATATGCTAACAAAGGTGTGTATAGAGGTTAGGGTTGTTGATTAGGAGTTCCATGATTCTTACTTCGTTTCATGAATTTGAAAAAAGGTTATATTGTTTGTGAATCAAATAATACAATGACAATTGTGACCAAGCTTATCTTGGTGTAGGAATTTTTCATGAAAAAACTAAACTTACAACCTATAACATGGAATAATTATCTTAAATAGTGATTTCAATAACTTATTTAAACAAAAATATACTCAAGTTAATTAATTAAATATCAAATTAATCAATCTGTTTTTTGATAATTATTCATTTAAATTATATGAAATAATGGTCTATTAATTATTATATGACAAAATTTCTTGATAATTAATTAATTATCAGAAATATTTTATATTAAATTAGGGGGAAATTTTTGGGTTTAAACATATGTGAAACAATACAATCTCATTCTATATTTTCTTCAAAGAGATTGAGAAAATTAGGTTGGAGTTATCACACAAAAGTAAGAAACAAACCTTATGTGAAAACCCAACCCTGAATGCAATACAAAGTTTGTTGAGATCAAAAATAAACTAGCAACTATTATGGGACTTATATGCGGGTATTGCAAGAGATGCCAAAAAAAACCAACGGCTATTATGGGAACTATATGCGGGTATTACAACGAATGAAGAATGTCAGCAACTATTTATGACCCATATGCAGGTATTGCAAAAGATGCCAAAAAACCAGCGGCGATTATGGGACTTATATGCGGGTATTGCATATTTGAAAATCTCCTTATGAAATTTATAATAAAAAATGATGTAAGTATTATATTTTTAAAATGTGTGTATTGTTTAAAAACTTTTCAGGTGATGTGAGTCCTATTATATTAAATGTAAGTATTGCACAATGTTCATTTTGATCTTTGGTTTGATTCTTACATCTTAAGTACTGAGAAAATTATGACAAAGAAGACATATGCTTGACCATATACCCATAAAACAAGTGTGAGTAAAAGATAATATTATATTGATAAAAAATGTACAAAAATGGGTGCATGAAAAATTGGGTAGTCCAAAAAAGAAAAGGGCTACAAAACCTAACTAACTATATAGAGTGAAACCCTAACCCATATCAATATCTATAATCTTGTGTTTAGCTCGGTATGCAGCTGTTGCATTTGCAGCCTTTGCTGCATGACGAGTAGTGTACAAATGGCGGCGTTGCATCTCAACCTGAACTGCAGTTGCAACAAACTTTTTTTGTGTTTGGCCCTAAACCCTATAAACACCCAAAAACCACCAAGTTAAACCCTAACACACCTTGGATGAAATGCAATAAAATGATAATAAACATTGCTTATTATTGTTTCTTACCTTCCATGAATCATTCTAGATTCATGAAAATCTAAAACATCTACCAATTGTTTTGTTCGACTTGTTTTATTGGACTCTCAATCCCAATTTTTTACATTCCATGTTGTCTTCAATTGTTGTGCATACACACAACGGGTGGATTGAATCATCCTTTGTAAATCTTCATCCTTCTCCATCCATGATGTTGCATTTCGAGGCACACTGCCCGCACCCCAAGCATTAAGGCCCAACACTTTCAACAATTGCTCTGAAGCTAATTTCACCAAAGCTGGTGTGGGGAATGGTGGACACTGTTTTGCAATAGCTACCAGGTTTTTCCATTCGTGTTGTGTTTTGGCACAAGCGCGACTAGCCACCTTTTGATCGTTCTGCCTTTGCACAACCATCGCATTTCCCAAGATGCGAGCATTCATCTTGGCATGGTCTTGATGTCGAGGACCTCTTGTAACAGTTGAAGGCCTCCCAGGTTTGGCCTTTTCTGCCATCAAGCCATGCACCTCCTTCAAATGCTTGGTCAATAGCCATTTCGCACAATATGCGATAGTGCAAGTGCCAACTTTGCACCTCCATTTCGACCCAACATGCGTCCATTCTTTGTCCTTCCGAGCCAAATTAGGTGGACAAAGAAGTGCAAATGGCTGAGGAACCTGCTCAGATTCAACTTCCGGACCTAAGCCAAAAAATGAAAGATCAAAAAACAGAATGCAAGTATTACAAAACATAAACTCACTTAATCACATACTACTCCTATAAACATGAACTCTTTTCAGGTATTGCAATAAAAAAAATTTGATAAAAAAAATCCCACACCTTCCAACAAATGATGGAAGGTGCGAATATAATTAAACTTGAAGAGATTTGTACATTTTTTTTAATCTGTCTTTAATCTAATGTCCATAAATTCTAAAACAATTTATACCAAACTGTCATTATTGTCTTTCAGTTATGATAGAACAACATTTTGCTCACCAATTGGTTGATCTGATGCAGCACTACTTTGGTCACTCATTGCTTCATCTGTTGCAGCCATGTTTTGTTCGGTAGTTGCAACAACGTGTTGCTCGGCATTTGCTTCGTTTGACACAGCAACATTTGGTAGGAGATTTGCATCATCTAACGTAGTACCATTTTCCTTCCTCATTTCCAACTCCCCACCAGCGCTTTTCCTCAATCTTTTTCCCCTGGCCATTACAACCCTAAAGAAAAAACCACCAATTACTATAATGTTAATTCTAAGGAACTACACCATAAGCAACAACAAAAATAAAATAAAATCCACCACCATAGAGGAAGGTGATGACATTGTTGCCGTCACCTTCTTCGCAGCAAAACCATAAAAGAAAGGCGGAGGACGCCACTTCTTTACAACAAAGCCATCGAAGAAGGTGGCGGCAGTTGTCGTCATCTTCTTCTTCAATTGCCTTCTTCTGCTGCATTGTAAAACTAAAGGAAGAAGGCGCCTTCTTTTGTTGCACTACAACGTTGCAAAACCAAAAGATAAGGCGACGGCAGCTGTCGTCGCCTTGTCTGTTGTTTTTGCTTCATTGCAGGGCAGCAAAATCAAAGGAAGAAGGTCATGGCAGCTCCCTGCGCTATAGCGCTTCAACAAGAAAAAGAAAAAAAGAAAGAAAAGAAGGCGATCGCAACCGTTGTTGGCGCCTTCTTCGTTGCACTGCAACAAAAAAAACAAAACAAGTAGGCGATGGCAACAATGCTGCCGTCGCCTTCTTCATTGCGCTGCAGAACAGTGCAACAAAAAAAACACAAAAAAAGGCGATGACAATGTTACTGCCGTCGCCTTCTTCTTCTTGTTTTTCTTGCGCTGCACAAAGAAGAAGAAGAAGGCAATGGCAACAATGCTGCCCTCGCCTTCTTCGCAGAGCAGCACAGTTGAAAAAACACAAGAAGAAGGCGACGACAATGTTGTTGTCGTCGCCTTCTTCGTGGAGCTGCACCTCAGCTCCATAGCAATAATAAGAAGGCGATGGCAGCTGTCGTCACCTTCTTCTTCTTGTTTTTCTTGCGTTGCACAAAGAAGAAGAAGAAGGCGACGACGTTGTTGTCATCGCCTTCTTCATGGAGCTGCGCTGTAGCGTAGCTCCACAACAGGAAGAAGAAGGCGACGGTAAACGGCTGTCGTCGCCTTCTTCATGGAGCTGTGCTGCAAAAGAAGAAGAAGAAGAAGAAGAAGGTGATGGCAAACGGCTACCGTCACCTTTTTTTTTTTCTTGCAAACGTTGCTTGTGGAGCTGCATTACAAAGCGTAGTGCAGCTCCACAAACAAACAAACAGAAAAAATAAAATAATAAGGTACTTACCTCCTCGTGGGCGTGTGGGTCCCGCTCCGACTCGTGCCGTTGCAGCTCCCGCTCCACAACCACGGCTCCACGGCTCTAGCTCTCGCTCCACAACGTAAGCTCCAGCTCCAGCCGCTCGAGGTCTCTGGAGCTCTGGCGATGGAGTGAGGGGGGGTGGGGTTGGTAGGCGGTAGGTAGGAGGCGGGAGGTAGGTGGTAGGTAGGAGGGGGGAGGTAGAAGGTAGGGGGCAGGGGGGAGGTAGAAGGTAGGTAGGAGGCAGGAGATAGAGAATTTTTTCGATAGAAGAATTTTGGGGCAGGGAGGATCCGGGGAAAAAAAAAACCGATGCGGGCAGGGAGATGATCATCTGTGAAACGAGTTCAACGGGCTCATCCTCAACTGGTGCATTGGTGGCTGTTAATTCACTCCAGCCTGAATCTGGTCCCAACTAGTTTTCAAATTTGTTTGAAGCTGCAAGTTCTATCTAGGTTACGTTGCATTCACACTTGGTGTTAAAGACTCTAGTATTAAGTCCCCTAACACCAAGCTAGTCATTTAGAACCTACATCTATTTACCATGAGGATTTTATTTAAGTTAACATTCACTTAATATTAAACAATCACCCATTTAACATTGGGTACCAGCTAAGATCCCACCTAGATTTTCACTTAACATTGAGTTAACATTAGGTGTGAATGAACCTTTACTTTTGCAAATTTGATGGATTTCCTTGTCCTATTCTAAGTACGGCTCCTCGTATTCCTATGAGGATCTCAAAACAAATGTCAAATTTTTTAATCCGGTTGGTAAAAAATGGGGTCTAGTTCCAATGACACTACACATACCTAAAGATAACAAAACTACTAGGACTAGTGTTGTACTAGCAATTAAAACATAGCCATTTGATTCAAAACACAAAGTTCAATTTGCATGCTAAAATCTTGAATTTGTGTATAAAAGAAGGAATGGGACAATACATTTGTTCAGGTTTTGGTTCTAATACAATGTTGGGTACATAGTCCGGTCTTGGGTCCAGTTAGATTGGGAGGTTGCAAAGGTTTTGATGCTTACCTCCCCTTTCTTTAGTTGATATGCTTCATGCGAATGGTGAAGGTTTCAGTACTCGGTGGTTCCCTTACCTATGTGTGGCCTGCCTCTTTTCAGCTGTTTGCTTGCCTGGACTTTGGTCCTTGCCCTTCGTTTCTTGTTCTCTCCCTTTCTTGGGTGCTTTCTAGCTATGAAGTTTGGCAGGGTTTCATCACATTTTGATTCTAGCAAGAGGTTTGAAACTTCAAACTCTAGGCTACTTAACTGGAATTCGAACACAAACCACACCAACAACAATGGAGGATGGAGGATGTTAAACATCCCCCAACAAACTTGGCGGGTGTCATTGTACAGTCCTGCATGGTGGGTGCACAGTTTGTAGGGGTTGAGAATGATTTCTAAAAACATCCCAAGTACTAGTCCTTGCAGGCGTTTTGATCAGGCCTCTTATGGTTTATGTTCATTTTTAAAATTGTTTTTGGTGTTGCCATGAGTCCAACCCTGGTATAGAACCATGTGAGTGCCGCATAGGACTGCATGGTGACACCAACAAACTTTGTAAGGGGGTGTTTGGCGTCCTACGCCAACAATTAGCCCAAAACCTAAGATTGGCCAGCATTCATCTGGATTAGTGTTGGACTGGTTCTCAGTCCAATTCCACTTAGTTGGACCTTAAGATTAGTCTGCTTACACACTCTAAACTGGACAAAATAAAGTGTCCAGTTCAGAGTTGTGAACCGGATTCTGTTGCAATTTCTTTTTACATGTTTGATTCTCTAAGCAGCAATAGATGTTTGTTTAATAAGTGAGATTTATCTTTAATTTGGTGGTACAACTATATTATAACATACCTTATAATATTGTGTTGTGTGTAGAATAGGTGAAAGTAGACCTGATTCCAAACTGAATTCTTTTGAAAAACACAAGAATTGGAAGTTTGGTAAAATGAAAAACTCACTTTTAAAAAATCACATTGGAGGTTCCATTAGTATAGGAGAAGAGCCTGAGTACAGCAGCCCTGGGTGCTGGGATTTTTTCACTTTTTCGAAATAGTGACAGGCTGGTTTGTACCTTCCGCTGGTTAGAAGATCCCAGTCCACCCTGGCTGGTACCTTCCATTGTGGAAGATCCCACTTTCTTGGGGCATAAAATGGACCTGAAAATACAAAGGAAAAATCCAGGCAGTGCTTTAGTATTAGGGGATTAACGTCGTCAGAATCAAAACCAAACATCCCTTTTAACTTGACAGGCAATTATGGCAGAAAGAGAGGCCTCTTATAGGCTTGGTGTCCTTCGTGGTTTTTCGCCCATCTCCTTCCTCAACTTGCTTCGTGCTACTGCGATGGGTTTAGGTCTTAGGTTTTGTGATTTCTGGTCTTAAGGCTCCCCAGTGTGAGTTCTGTGATTTCTAGTGTGATCTTTTGTTGGGACTTCAGCCCTTGCTTTTTTCTTCTCTTGTTCCCTTGTCTGGTGTGTTTTTCTTTTTAGTTATTCATACATTTTAATGTTAAAGAGCAAGCAAGGACATTAGAGGGGCTGTGGGCGAGATAGCTTCCTACTATGCGAGAGGGATTAGCTCTCTCCCTTTTCTTTTTGGTTCCTGTGAGCTGTGCATCTTTTGACCTTACTTCAGCCTCCCCTTTTTGTTTTCTCTGTGACGGTGTCGACCATCATTCTTTTATTAGATTTTTGTGTGTTAGATTAGCAAGGACTAAAACCAGTCGTTCTCTTTAAGACTAAGAAATTAACAACAGTAGTCCAGAGAAGTGTTCAGCAGGTTTCTCCTTTGGCAGATAAGAAACTGCTGAACGCTCTTTTATTAAGATCTAAACTCGGTCTGAGTTTTAGGTTTGGTTTTTCATTTTGGGATGCACCAAACCGGAAACTGGATTCTTGGTTTGCTATTTTTATGTGTGGAGTCCAAACTAAAACTGGAATTAGAGTATAAAATTGTGGAATATAACAGGAATTGGAACAGGAGGTTAAGCAATAGTGAGTTGAGAGTAGAACATTATAGCAAACCTGGTTAGTAAGAATCAAATCCAAATCAAGATTAACTTTCAAAACTGGAACTGGATTTTGGTGGAATTGGCACAAGGACCAGACAAACTAGCATTTTTGCTAGAACTGGAATTGAAATCAAAACCTTGAAAAAACTAAAACAACTTGAACACAGGTTCAAGTTCTTTAGGTAAAATGAGTTGAACTTTTTTGAAAAGTTGATAAGTAGGCAACATTATATATGTATTTGAATGGTTTTAATTAGTTGTAGAACTCCATACTTATGCACCTCCAAATTTAATTAGGTGTAAATCTCCATACCTATACAATATGCAATCTCGATGAGTGAATATTGTGTACATGGAACTGGACCCGATTTTCAAATCAAGCCTAAAGATTCTTGAATTTAAAAAAAAGTGCCAAAACTGAAATCACAAGATTTAAAACTATAAAGAACTGAAGTCGAACCTGCACCCAAACAACTTAGCAAACAATCTTTTAGTGTCATATCTGGGATTAGAGGTTCTCTTTCAAAAGGAATAATCAACCGACATTGATTATTCCAAACTTGAGACCCAAGTGGGCACAATTCTCTCTTTTGAAAGAAAGAACCAGATAAAGCTCAGGTAGGTGTACTCTTGATTGACAATTCTCAAAAGATCATTCAACAAATCAGACAACCTTCTATAAAACTATCTGTTCATGACCATGCTGAGGAATAAGAATCTGCCCTTCTAGCCATAGGGATTCATCAGCAAGGTGCTGCACTTGGTCGGGTTCTTTGACTCTTTCGTTAATGCACCTTCATCACTAGTCGATTTGTGGTAGATAATAGCTCTTTTGTCTTAGGTCTTCTTTGTTATTGTTGATTGTCATTTTGTGTCATAAGTCTTCTTTGGATAAGGTCTTCACCTGATTTTTTTGGTTGATTGTTTGCTTTTGTTTTTTGTTTGGGCTGTGTCTACTTTTGTTCACATTTGCCTTCCACTTGTGATAGATGGGTTCCCATCCTTGATTTTTATTTACAGGGCTTTTCTTCTAGGGCATTCCAACACCATGTCTGTCCCCACTGCACACCAAATGTGGAAAAGTAAGACAATATATGACCTACTAAGGAAGGGTTCCATCTATAACACGTAATGAATCAAACCCAATTTGCCCACTAGGGCACCAGCTAGCACACTCATATTCACAAATCTTGCTAAAATAGACCAAGATATGAACTACCATGAAAAGGGGTTCCAATGGGGGTGTAGAATTTGATGCAATTTCTAATACCTGTCCCCACTCTGATAATATCCCCCCTCTTTTCGAGGAGAGATATTCAGGGACATAAGGTTCTCTCCAAATATTATTACTCTAGGAAATTTCTCCAAGAGCTTTGCAAATTTTGGTTGCTTTGTTGATGAACTTAAGTAAGGTGGGAATAACCTTTCAACTTTTGAAGAGGCCAAAATATGATTCCTCTTGCACATTCTTACAAAAGCCATTTCAAAAATCCCACAATGGATTGTCTGAGAACTCAATTAGCTAGCATGCAAATTGAGTATATGAAATGATTGAAGATCTTGACTTGAGACTTATGTCCTTAGTATCCTTGTGAATTGTATGACATTACAAAAGTCCATATAATTGAATCTATGATCAAGGGATTTTTTTTCCCAATCTTTGAAATAAAAATTCTGGAATTATTTTCCAAACCATTAACAAATTTGCATTAGAAAAACACACTTATCCAAAAATTCCCAAATTTTAGTCTTATGAAAACAACACAATCTGTCCCACACTGAGCCCTGCCTCTTTGCTTGTGCAGAAGGACCTGGAACAAGTTGTGTTAGTAACTAACTGGATTCCCAAGACCATCTTGTGTCATCAAAGTCTATTTGTGGACAAACACATTGTTGGGACACCACTCTGCTGTAGAAGATACAAAAGCATCTCCAGTATTCTTTTTGCACAAATGGATAAAATTCTGTGTACATAGCCACCAGCTCTAGAAGAGAAAAGCATTTTTGAGCATCCTTTTTTGCACAAATGCACCCATATCCTTTGGACATGCCTACTCAACCCTAGAAGATAAAACCATTTCCAGGTACAAATGAGATCATGTATCTAAAAGACTAAATTTAACGAATAGATTAAGTTGTCCAAAAGGATTTACCAATTTCCAAAAGTCCAGAATCAACAAGTCTAATAGGATATGGATTATGTACAAGGCAAGGGAAGGGAAGAAGGCCTGCTCCCCAGGGTCTCCCCTTAAGTTGAGGGTCATAGCCTCAAGCATGGTAGCCCCAAGGGTGGAGTCCCAAAAACTAGGGGAAGCTCCCTGGAACTGAAATTGGAGAAGTTTGGTTGCAAGCTGGACAGGTCCCCCTTTCCCAACTTAAAGCACACCAGGCCTTTAATTCAAATGGTGGAAGGGTCTGCATGTGATCTGTGCAAGGGTCCTTTAACCCAGAAACATGTCTTCTGTGTGGGTTGGTGCTTTCAACTACAAAGAAAAAAAACGGTTGAATGCTTTATGGTATGGATCATGTGATCCAGCACCCACCAGTGCACTATACAAAGGTTTAGTACACTGAAAACCCGTTAGGATGTATGACCGTTGAAACATAAATGGCCTTTCCTTTAGCTAGTTATTGAGGTATATAAGTAGGTTTGTATTAGAGGTAAGTAGGTAAGGAAATTTGTAAGTGGTTATTATGCAGGTAGGTAAGGCACATGGTTGCTACTAGGTAGGTAGATGGATGTGGATAGATGTACACAATTAATCATTATGACTAATTAGTTATGTGTAGGGTAAAGCCTTAGGGTGAGGGCATTCTCAAAATAAGGGGCTTAGTATGAGGCGATAGCCAAGTCTGGTCTTGCATTTTGAGAATTCCCCCCCCCCCCCCCCCCATGGAGCATGAGGCAAAATCTATCGTGAACCAAACCTTCATAGATCACGATATGTAGGAGAGGGAGTGGGAGGGAAATTATGCCTACTTATAGGTGTAAGAACCTTCTCACTATTAAGGAGTAGGCATAACATCCCTCCAAATTTTTTAGGAGGGAATTTGATGGATATAATGTGCCCTCCAAATACACCGAATGGTTTACATGTGTGCAAAACCAATGTTGGCCATGTCCAGATTCTGGGCCAGTTCTTGTTATGGATTTGGCTCTTAGGCCCGCTTTACTCTAGGAGTCAGGGTTGAAAAAACTTGGGGCCAACTTTGAGCATTTTTTGGCTTGATGTTTGGCCCCAAGTTACTAATAAATGCTAGAACATTGATGTCAGAAAAATAATAAATGCTGAAACATTGACCCAAGTTACTAATAAATGTTAGAACATTGATGTCAGAAAATTAATAAATGCTGGAACATTGGCCTCATGGGTGGCAAATTGGTTTCCCAAATTCCATGGTATCTAGAAATGAAAAGACCCAAAGTTGGGCTATGTATGTAGTCCTTTTGTGAACCCAAATGAAAAATAAGCCTTGCTATGTGTTTGGGTGAATCAAGAGGATTATTACTTTAGAGCCTTTCACATGAACTTCCCAAATGTAAAAGGTCAAAAAAGAAATCATTTGAGGAAAATAATATAATTTCTGTCAAATTTGTTTTCATTATTTCACTTGCCAAACCTTCTCCAAAAGGTTGCATTGGGTTTTGGAGTAGGTGGTAGAAGGTGGATTTCACTACCTAACCTTCAACAAAAAAAAATCTTCATTATCAACAATTTGAAATTTTCATTAACGTTCCCCTATGCAATAATCTTGATCATTGTCATGTCAAGTTTCATTTTTAAAACCCTAATTCTGTTAGTTCTTCAAAGCTAGGTGGCCCAAAGTGCTTGACATACCATAATCAATAAAAGAGGAATTGTTATCTTTGATAGAATCAAATGTTATGAAGGTTGCCTTTATGCACAAGTTCATTCCAATAGCAATGTTTGAAACTTATTGTAGAATATGTTAGCAAACACAATGAATTGGACTGAATACTATATTTATAAATATCAAGTTTTCATTTTGTGCACATAGGAGTCTATAGCAATAGCAATGTTGAGAAGATGCTAACAATTTCATTGGCCATGTTTTGTGAAACATTTGCAAAGTGCACTTGGGTTTCAACATGAGAACACTAAATTGAATGAGTTCTCTTTTGATTTTAACATTTCTTTTGTATTTTGCATCATCCAACCCTTCGTGATTTGTCCACGAACATTGCCATGTTTGACTCTTCCAAGGGATTGTAATTATCATGCATTTAAAAAATGTTTATGTCTTCCATAATAAGCTTGGTTTCATGTGCATTTTTCAAGGGTAGTTGAAGCTTCAACCTAAATCACTCATTGTCACATCTATAAGCCATATTGCAATGTTTTAAGTTAATGTTAACTAATCTTTTATTTCAACTGGACTTGTTTTCATCACAATGTAAGTAGATTAAATCTTTTTTTATCTTCACAATTGTAGGTGTACCATTCTTCAATTAATCTCGATCATTTCTATCTTGAATAGGTGTTTCAATAAACCTTGTTTGAATTCACATTCTCAACTATTACCCATGTGTTACGTACTATGGTTTGACTATTGCTTCTACAATTTCCATGGTTGTGTCAACCTTATGTTTCTTCCTTTCCTTTCAAGCATTAAAATCAATTTAGTATTCCTTGCAACAATAATAGAAAAAAGAATCTTATAATGCTTTTCTACATCAATGAACATGATATACAATCTATTTCTTAAGAAATATAAGATTGAAAAATACAAAACAAATGTGCCATTGTTTGTCTTTCCCAAACCAAGGTGCATTGTTCTTTCATTGTTCCTACATCAATATTATGCTTAACAAATGCTCTTAATGCACACCACAACACATCTGCTCAACAATGAAGAATTTAATGAATGGGAGAAGGTTGCAAATGGAGGACATTGAAGAACATTCCTAAACATGAAGTTGATAACACATCATGATCAAACAACCTTGAGTGGGTTTTATTTGGAAGCAATGAATGTAGAACCAAGGGAGATAGATATCCCCATAATAGAATTTGGCTATTGCCATTTTGATTTGCTTTTCTTTGATTTGATATGTAATTCTAACCCTCATATCATCTTGAACTTTCATAAGCTATTATTTTAAACAACTGATGCCATTATAATGATTTCATTAGTACATTAGTCATTAGTGATGCCAGGCATTGCTTTGCCACATTGCATCATGCTCATCCAAACATGGCACAAAAACACAGAAACATGCAAATGGCTGCTTGGAACTATGCAAAAAAACCTGTCTGCCAAATAATTAAATGATTTTGAAGTTTCCATTTCAGAGCATTGGAATGTTCTTAAATATTCTTCAGTTTCCTTCAGAAAAAACTAAATTCTTTGAGAAAAATAGTTTTTGAAAATTCCAGCATTTCTAAAAATAATATGATTTCTGCTGAAGCTACCAAAGTACTATGGTAATAGTTTGATCCTAGCTCAAATTGTTGTGAGTTTTGTCCCAAATTTACTGACTGGTAGTAAACATAAGGTTGCAAAATCCAAAATTGCCTCCACAAGCCTATTGGCATAATATTGTTGGTTGAATTAATTAGTCGTGGGAGTGCATGCAAAGGGAATTTTAAAAAAAAAGAAAGGGTGAGAATGGGCCTCTTCCATCACCAATCAAAGGCACTGGCACCACCAAAGAGTCCCAAATAGAAGAATAGGTAACCTTTGTCTATGGTCTAGCTATATAGGTTCAAAAGGGTAGAATTTTGGGCAAAGTATATGGGATAAAGTGTAGAGCTATTGGGAACAACTTGGCAAGTACATGGGAACTTGGGACACACATTGGGAGCAATTGGGAACCTGGCAGGAACACACAAGGAACATGCTGGGAACAATAAAATCCCAAAAAAAAATCTGACCCCTGCCCACCCTCTCAAACCCCAAAAATGAAAAAAAAAAAAAACTCAACTCTTAATAGGTGCTATTAAACTGTAGAATGGGGTGCATGACATTTTTAAAGCTGTGTTTAGTAGTATTTTTTAGCCTGGGCTAATACCCCTTCCTAAGACCACAGGTACCTATTGGGTTTAGGGTTTGGGTTTTTATTGGCCCCATATAGGATCAGGATCACCACCCCCAAGGCCTTGGGGGTGAACCAGTACGTAACACTGGCCACCGCCCTGGAAAGTCCTGGGATGGTTCCGTTACTTGAGCACCTAAAACTATTTGTCTGAAATGGCTTCTAAAACCCTAAACCCTAAAAGAAAACCCTAGAAAAGCCTCCCTAGAATTGTGAAATGAAAACATAACTAGGTACTTGACCTTTTTGACTTGTTGGTGACCACTGACGATGCGATAGGTATGTGAACACTTGACGGTGCCACCAAATCCGCCCACGAGTTGTTGTTTGCTCTGAGTTGGGCCAATTGGGATTCAAATGGTGGGGAACTCCAAACATTACTCATATTGGACCAATTGCAAATCTTAGGGGCAACTTTACACTTGAGTAGTTGGGCCTTGGCTCATTGAAATCTAAAAATGGCCATTGGCCCATAATGTCATTGGCTCCGCTTTGGGTTTACAGTAGTGTGGTTTGAGACCAGAAAACAAGCAAATATGACTTTTGATGAAAAAACCACATGGGATCATACATGGACATAGTGGATAAATGTTGGCCTAGACTTTGGGAAATTTTGTCGAGCCTAATTCTTTGAGATGGGCCTAACAAAAATAGAAGAGCCCATGAAAACCAAAAACTCACAAGCAACCATTATTTGGTAGGCCTTGCAGTTCAACTTTGCAAGTGTGCTACTTGGTTTTCTCTAGGGTTGTTTTCAAGATTTTTGTCTGAATTAGGTTTCTCTGCTCCTGCCATGGGCATTAGGGTTTTGGGTGTTATTTTGGGATCCATTTCCTTCATATTTTTTTTCTAGAATGTTTGGACAATGATGTTCAACACATAAACGCCCTTTCCAAGTTGGGGATGTGTAGGTAGCATTCAAAATTTGCATTCATTGTTTCGCCCACAAGCCTTATGACCTTTTTTGTTTTTTCTCCTCACTATCGGATTTTTAGTGCTAGTTAACCTCCTTTGATTCGACCTTCATTTGCATATTAGGAAACCTCTTATGGCTAGAATCTTTGGAATGTCTGAAGGTTCCCCAATTCATTGACAAACCTTTCTTCCCATTTTCAAAGGTGGGATAAGTATTGTCTTTGCAGAGGTTGTTGCCCTAATAGCATACTTGGGGAGCTAAGGACTTCTCACCCCAATCATTGCATCTAGATTTTTGCAATACGACTTTCATAGGACAATTATCCATTTTTATTGGGGACTAAAAAGGCCAGCAGTTCATGTCCATTTCCATTCCAAGCTCACCTTAAGTGAGCTCCTAACCTTCTACCTTTAATTGCTCAAGATTCGATGTCACCATCTAAATAGCTATCACAAAGAGGAGTGGATTGTCTTCAAGAAAACATCTAAAAGAACATGCACAAGCATTCATTTTCCAACATCATCTCAAAGTTGTTTTAAGATTGTCATCACATTGAACTGAAATCTTGTGTAGGCCCAAGCTTAAGTGGTTGGTTTTTTGCCTATCCAGTCATCCCACCATATAAGATGGCCTCTGACAATTTCACTTCAACACTATGCGCCAAATTAAGCCTCCCCCATCTCATGGCTCATGGTCATTCTCGATGCATATGTAACTAGCCCATTAATTCGACAAGGATGCACTTACTACATTATGTTCATGAGGGGAGCACATGACCACACATGATGCAGTTCAAGATTCTTTCGCCTCCATTGTTAAGCATGTTGGGTTTCATGTTTTGAACAAATAAACACATGTTCTTTAAGTGCCATCTCTTTAGTCATCACAATAACAAGTGGATATTGTGCTTATAGCAGATAGTACTCGCACTTTGGTAAACGTAATCATTACTGATCCGAATTGTGTGGATTTTGTTTCATGAGCAGTTCTTTCCTAAGGAATGGTTGCCACAATTACAACTCAAGCAAAAGTTGTGTCATATTGTAACCAACACCCTAAGGATGATTTCATCCTTCTAACAATAAAAATATTGGGATGTTTACACCAATAGGCAAATAAGACTATGAATAAATCATGTACGTTGCAACTAGGTTATCTAATTGTAATCCAATTTTATTGAACATTTTTTAATTGTAACAGGCAAGCTACAACAAACACAATTTTTCTCAGTGTAATTTTTCATTGATGTGCCAATTCAATGGCTCTCCAAAAAGTTCAAATCACCATTATTTTGCATTAGGCAATTGTGACAACAAGATAGGCATCTTTTAGGTTCGATGTCCTTTAGGGTTTCTCTCCCATCTCCTTGCACGACTTAGTTTGTGCTATTGGTGACAAGTTTAGGTCCTAGGTTTCATGTTTTCTCCTCTTAGGGCTCCCCACTGTGCATTATGCGCTTTTGGATGTGGTTTTTTGTTTGGATTTCAGTTTTTTCTTTTGTTGTTCCTTTGTTAGGTGTTTTTCATTTATTAATTAATTTATTTAGAATTCTGGAACTATGCCTTGGTTGGGTTCTAAAAAATAATAATTATATTTTCCATTTTTTCCTCTTTTTTTTCCCTTCTTTCTATCTCCCTACTATCTAACCCTTCCTACCTACCACCCATCCCCCTTCCTATTTACATACAGTCCCAAAAGTTATCACCCTATTTATTTGTTGTGTTGCCATCACTATAAATTTTCATTACCACTGTATTTCTTTTTTCATTCTCCTTTTCCTTTTCTTTTTTTTTTCTTTTTTTTTTTTTTCTTTTGTCTTTGGTGTTGTGTTATATAAAATAAAACTTCTATGATTGGATTTTCTAATAAAAAATATTTAAAATGACAATCATAAAAGATTATCATTCTAAATAAGTTGATTTAAACCCATCATTATGACTAAGTTGATCTTTTAGATTGGTAGAATAGGAAACTATTCAATTAATCATCTTAGAAACATTTGAATGGTCATATTTAAATTTTTTTTTTTTGGGATTACTATTATATAGATTATTATAGTAAATAGGTTTAAGTCACAAAAAGCCAAGTAGGTAGGTGATAAGCCTAATTTAACCTAACTTACATAATTTACTTATAATAGTCCTTTATGCATGCACATAAGTTACAAGTACAAAAAATTGAATCCTCACTTGCACAATGATAAACCAAATCCTTACCAATGGACTATCGAAAGGTGAAATTTTTTGTCAAGTTTCTAATTTACCATGTTTATTCCACATCATAATTTATGTAAGTAGGGTAAAATCATAGCCAAAGGAACCACCCAAATGAATGGACATTCTTTAAAATTGCATTTTTGTATGTTTGAAAGATCACAAGGGAAGTATAATAGTTTGGATTGCCATAAAAAAATTTAAAATGTTTTCCATCAATTACAAAGTTTACATGTTCAAAGCTTGACACAAATCAAATCACACAAATGTTTTTGCACGTTCAAAGCACTCAAACCTCGAGAGTGGACAATTTTTGTTTTTTTCAAATATCTTTTTTTTCTACCAAATGTGCACCATTCTTTTTTTAAATTGAAAAGGATTTTAATATTGATATTTAGAAGGTCAAAAGGACTTGAATTGATGCAAATTATTTTTATAACCCATTTGAGCACATTTGGTTCAAAAGTGTTTTAAACCCTAAAAATTATGGATTTTGAAAATGTGGTTTTAACAAAACTTGTTCATATATATGTGATAGAAGGCAAGAATGCATAATATACATGATATTTTAAAAAAATTAGTCCAAATGTATTTATATCTAAAATGCAATGTTAAATGGGGTATATGAAATACAAAATTTTAAGTTATAAACCAATGCAAGAATGACACGTGTGATGGGCTTTTACCTTAATGCCCCTAGCTCCTTTGACCATGATTTCACCCAATAAGTAAAAAATTAGATAATTAGTAAATAAGTTGAAGGTAGGTAGGTTGCAAGATGATAAGTAAATAGATTTAGATAAACCTAATTGTCTTAGACCTATAAGCTACCTATTTAATAGGTAGGTAGTAACTAAATATGTAAATATGCCTAGGTTGTTTACATATTTAGGTCTATTTAATTACCTAACTTGGGTAATAAGTAGGTAAGTACACCTAGGCTACTTACCTAACCTAACTAATAATTAACTAATTTGGTTTAATCACTAACATAAGATGCCTAATTTGCATAGTAGTGACATACTCTCAAAATTTTCAAACATACGCGTATTTTACGATTTTTTGGGCTTTTAAAAAAATACTTGAAAATATTTGATACAAAGGCCAATTTTCAAGCCTTTGTATTTTTATAATGTTTTTTTAAAAATACTTGAAAATACTTCTTTTTGAGCACCTCCGAAAAATACTCGTATTTCGTATGTCACTACTATGCTAATTTGATTAGAAAACCATTGGTCATTTTGACCAAAGTGGTCATTTTGCTTTATTTAACTTGGCTATATATCCACTTGATTAAAACCCATGGGCCATTTTGACCAAAGTGGTCAATTTTTTATTTAACTTGATTGAATGTTCAATTTGACAAATAATCAAATAAGTAATTTTAATCAAGGTCACTAGTCAAAAAATACACATGTCATTCACACCACAAACCTTTAATCAAAATGGTCATGTTCATTAATCAAGTTGTCAAAATAATCAACTTGGAAAGATTAATAAACCACGAATTATAATAGTGTGTCATTTTCATGCCCTATTTTTTCCCCTTCTCCTTCATCTTTGTTGTGTCTTTGTTGTTAGTGTTTTTATGTTGTGTTGATGTTTTTTATGCTAATATTTGCCAACAATGGTAAATGATAACCTTTTGACATTGTTTTATGCTTTAATTTTATACTTTATTACACATTATTTTCCAAACAATCAAGGTTTATAATAGTAACAAACTAAAGGAATCAAAAGAGGAAAACCAAACAAAATGTATTCTAGAATCCATATATGCACCAATATTACATATACAATAATTTGAAAATAGAATTCAAACCATATGGAATTGAAAACAAAAAACAAATACAAATACAAAAATATTACAACTGTTCTTCTCCATCAAAATCTTCTTCTAATTATTCCCATGAGCTTTCCTTCATCATCAAAACTATTCAACTCCTAATCATCACCAAACCCATAACTCTTTTAATAGTCCTTCCTAGTTTTTTGACTTGAACTTTCCTCCATCCATGTGTGATTAATTTAACCTCATGTTGCTTATTTTGTCCTATAGTGACATAACCTTTTGTCCGCTATGTCCAATATAGACATTACACATTTGTCCACTCTATCCAATGATGATAATACAATAAATTTGCTTTTGAAAAACAGTGCCCACCTTCACGTACTCCTATGCTTGTGCCTTATTTACAACCACCATTGTTTGCATCCACACGTATGGCTTGCACCTTTTATATTATCTACCATTGTCATGCCTTACACCATTTGATCATTTGCCATTGTTGTGCTTATTCACCATAACCTACCACATCATCACCTAATCATAGTTACATTGTTATGCATGTCAACATTGCTTAATTGTAGCATACAATTACAAGCCACACCAAACATGTCTTGCACTTTCCTTGTTTTTTGTTTTATTTTGGTTTGTAAACCAAAAAAAAAGTAGGAGAAAAACAAGAAAAAGAGAAGGACAAGGATAAAAGTAGAAGAAGGGGAAAAACAAAGGAGAAACAAATTCAAAAGATGAAGGAGCCTATATTTTGTTTTTATTATTTTTCCAATTTTTCTACGTTTTCAAATTCTAGAAAAAGAAGTCAATTTTTTTTGTTTCCTCCCCCCCCCCTCTTTCAAGAAGATTGCTTTTGGTTTTTCTCTATTTCTTTTTTTTTTAAATAGAAGAAGAATTTTTTTTCCATTTTTCCTATTTTTATAATTCTAAAAAATGAAGAAGTTTTTTTTTAGAAAATCTACCTTATATATATTATTTTATTTTAATTTTCAATTTTCAATTTTAGGAGGAAGAAGGTTCTAAGTTTTTTAAGGAAAAGGTCTTAAGGTTTTTTACAATTTCAGTTATAATTTATTTTTTTATTTTTTATTTTTGAATGTGATATAGGATTTGCAACAACATTGATCATTGATGAACAACACGTTGCTTCATTAGATGCAGCTTGAATTGACCCATGAATGTGTGTTAGCTCTAATTATGTAATTCAAATAGCAATTATAATATAGTTTTATTGTAAATTGAATGTGCTTTCACTCCAAAGTAATGAATCCAACTCAATTGATGCAAATGATGATTGGGGTGTACAAAGAATAAATGGTAATATAATTTTTTTAGCTTATACATTTAGTAGACATTTTTATGAAACATCATTTGTCTTAAAATATTTTCTCAATTTTATGAAAATATCTTTGAAGTAGAATGTGATCATTTGGGTTGAATTTCTCAACTTCATACTTGCGTTGTTCCCTCTTGTAAATTATGATCAAATTTGTAGGAAAAAAACCCCAACTTCGATTTTGATCACAATGAAATGGAGGTTTTGGGGTTTTATTTATTTATATTCTACAATATTTAATAATAATGCCAAGGGAAAATAAATTGTAGTGTCTAGGGTTTATGCAACACTTACATAATTTGATGGTAGTGTCAAATGTAAACCAATCATTTTTCTTTTTATTTCAATTTCAATTGTTGGCTCCAAAGGGGCAACCAAAGGAGCAAATGAAGCTCATTAAACACCCAAAATAACCCAAAAGGATTTATATTATTGGGCTACTAAGGTGGGGTTGAAGAGGGTGTGCAAAGTTAGCATGTGCTCCATTACATGCTATGAAGTGGTTGCTCACCCAACACCTCAAGAAAGTGCATGACCTCATGACAAAAACAACCAATTATGGTTGTCTTTTGATTTAAGCTTCATTGCTAGAGCCATGTTCAGATGAATGCACACATCTCAAGTGATGTCCATGTGATTTAATGTCATAATGAGCAAAAGGTGTCTATTTGAGCTCATGTGAAGGCATGTGCAAATTGGGATCACCTCTAATTGCTTACAAAATGGAAATATAAAATGAGGAAAGCCCTTTTGGTGTGGATAATTTCCAATTATTTTTGAAATTTTTGGGCATTTAGTTTTGGGGCGTTGGGACACATTGAGAAGGATGAAGACTTGCAACCTTCATTCACATCACCCAATGTGTGTATGTGAAAATGGTGAATATGGCATGGGATGGCATATATTAATAGTTTAACAAAACAACCAAAAAATGAAAAATTAATTCAATCATCAATTTCCATGAATTTGAGATGATTCATAAATGGTGTGCCCTCATACCCACCCATTTCCTTCTTTGGTTTTTTGGAATGTCAATGCTAAATGTGGATTGTTGCTTAATGCAAACTTTGTGAAATCAATAAATGGGTTCAAGGCGATTATGATTTGTCTATAATTGGAGCATCCTCACACCTATACCCACAAGCATGCAAAAAAGTGCAATTGGTAATAGCCTATCACCAAGTGCATGGATGAGTGATGTGGGTGGTAGTCCTAGATATAATTCTCCCCTAAATAGGGATTAGGGTGTGGGTAGGATTATATGTAGTGGACATTTTTAACACACTTTTATAAATTCAACAATTTCCATCCACCTATCATGCACATATTAAGGTTTGCATTTGAGGACATGATCCCCAATGACATTTAAATATATGTAAGCATTTTTGGTTTTTAGTAAATCTTTTTGTCTTGGGCTCAAAACCATCTATTATTGTTACATTATAATTTCATACGCATTGTTAAAGTTGAAGATTTTTAAGCAATACCTACATAAATGTATTGTAAAATCCCCATGATGTAACAAAAAATTTGCAATGTTTGCTTTGGGCCCTCAATACAAATTGGGTTCTTGGAATCATGTGTAATACTTGCATATGGGTCAATATGCCTTCAAATTTTAACAAAAGTCTGTAATATTCACATATAGGTCACAAAATATGTGTTGGTCTATTTGGGTTTTATTATCCTTTTACAACCCAATTTGAGAGGATGTGGATATTACACTTTGGGATTATGTCTTCAACTAGTAAAATATGAATTAAAGCCAACTCATTTTCATTGGCACCCATGTTGACAATAGTCAATATTTTAGGAAAATATTTGCACGTGAGTCATGAAAATAAATGTTGGTTTTGGGAACTTCAAACCATTAACATGTTGGTTTATGGTTGATGTGGATATTGCATTTTTATATTGGGTCTTTCAACTAAAATTGAATAATTTTCATAGGTCTTTTTGTGTGAATATTGCATCATACAACTTGCCATTCTAAGAATGTAATATTTACATCCTAGGGTAGACCATAAATGCCCCATGAGTAGTACCCATATTGTTTTGAAAATTATTTCAATGTGCATGGTAGACTTCACAATAACAACAAAAGCCTTTTTAAATGTCAACCATGGATTTTGAAACAATGTGCAGTACCCACATCAAGTGTGTGTTATATCATCACCTTGCTAGTTGTGCATTATAACACCTAGTTACATTACTCATAATCAACTTTATCTTGTATGGCATATTGAGGTTGATAGAAATACTAAAGAAATGGTGTTAATTAGATGCGGGGTATGACATGGCCATAATATAAATATCCCTTATGCCACATTGAATGTTAATTCATAGTCTAAATCAACCAATATGATCTTTATTACCAAATGAATGGGACATCTATTTGTGGTACTTTTATTACATGCTTTTGTGTGTTCAAACATTGTTTTGAATGCCAATTCATCAACCATGTAATTGAATTCCCCAAACCATCTTCCATAATTTGGAGCACCAATTTTTAGTGCAATGATTCATTTGCTTTTGTTAGAAAAATGTTCCAAATATTCGTGCATTATAAGACCCAAATGAGCTTACGTTTTCTCCATTGGTGCATTTGAATTTGGATTCTCATCAGATCTTCCTACACTATCCATATTATAGAAGAAACTCAATTTTATTTGTAGTGGTAATGTCACCAATTGTCTTTTCCTCATTTTTAATAAACTCATCATCACCATCATTGGAGGAGTTCCTATCATCTAAAACATGTTCTGAATCCACGCACATGAGTGCCAATCATCCATAATCATATCCATACCATGTTCTGTGCAATATTCAATGATATCATTTTTGTGTAGTATCAATGCATGTGAAAATAATCACAATCTAATGCTTGCATAAATTCCCTCACAATGCCCATTCACATTGCAACATGCATATTGAAAAATTGACACTTCACTTGGAACATGACATTGACAAGGCCGCACCGCCCTAACACCATTGCTTTTAAGGGTTGGTTGTGCAACATGGGTAAACAAGATCAAGGTTACTTTTTCCACATTCTCTAACAATGGTCTCCATGACCTTGTTATTTTTTAACCTTTTTTTTCATCTCCATTGTGTGCATGTAGTAGCATGTGATGGTCATGGTTAACAGTTAACCTCCAAACCAACCAATCAATTTAACATCCTTGAAGACCTTTTGTGTCAAGAAAAAAACAACATTTTTGGGCACAATGGTACAACTCAATGTACACTATCTATTTTCGTTGGAATGAGACACTTGTCATCCACAATTCCAATACAACATACACATTGCAAGAATTAAATATGGCCACCGAAAGGCAATTCAAGAACAAGATTACAAAAAAAGGTTAGATGATCTAAAACATGACAAATTGAAATGATCACATAGCGAATTGCCAATAATAGGTCCAAAAAAGGTCCATGCATCATTAAATGAATGTTGATTGAAGCTTTAGTTCATGTTTTGTCTCCCATGTTCTTTGAATGCATTATTGCCTTCATCATAGTTCATGATTGTATAAATCATGACATGGAGGTCATGGAGGATTGCACCTCACACTTCAACATCTTTGATTTTCTTGATTGCACATAATTTCCAAGCTTTTAGGACATGCCAACAACAAAGGAAAATAGGGAAAAGGTCCATTGTCCAAAGGTCCTATGCATGCACAATGAGAAAAAAATAAAATTGGTTCGGTATATGAACATCATAAACATGAAAGGGTTTCAATAATTAATGAAAAATCATTAAATTTTTTTTTAATTAAAATGTATAGAAGGTTGGTTATTCATTGTAATACCTTTAGTTCTTGTGGGGCATTGTCAATAATCAAACAAGATGATTTCCAAGTCAACATGAATGACAACATCTTTGCTTTTAGAGGTTTTGACCACTCAAGCAAATCCTCAACCATTTATTGATTCATAATCATTCATGCTAGAAGAACATTTATGCAATCAACATCAAAACCCATCAAAATGAACAAAAGAAATTTCATGTCACTGGTGCCAAATGTGGCATCCATTGAAATAACATTGTTGTGGCCACATGAAAGCATCAATTGACATTGAATTGATTCTTATGATGTTAATTGTGAATGGCATTTGTATCTCATTGATTTCACTAATTTGGTGGAAGTAGAGAATATCCTTTGGATGTTGGAAAGCCCAAGATTGAATAAAAATGTTGGGGTTCTTATGCAAATGCCAACTCCTTCTCTTATGCATTTAATCCAAATAGGCAATATCCCGTGTCTAATGAAATCACCCCTCATCATGGGTGTTTCAACATTCAATTGCCACCAAATCATTTTATGCTTGTCATATATTTGTTTGCCTATGTAGCCCAAATTTAGCTAAGTCTAGATGTGATCCTTTAAAGCTCGTGACATTTGTGGGGTGTAAAGAATCATGCAAGCAATAGATCCATGGTCATGTTGGCCATGTGCAGATGATTCACTTGCTTGCATATGAAATCTATGGTAGAGCTATTTCTATTACACTGGGCTATGTGTGGGTAAAAGCACATTAAGGTGTCACAAAATTGGTGCCAAACAACATATAGAAAAATCCATATGGATATTTAAATGATACTAAAGTTATTTTTTTCCAATTTCCAGTTTCATGTCATGATTCTATAAGGAATTTTAAAATGTTTTCCAAACAATAGTAAGAAAATAATGGAAAAGACTTTAAAATAATTATAGTTTTTGAATCCTTGAAAAACTCATAACACAATAAATTGAAATCATATTCCATTTATTCATTACATTTTTGGCTTTTAAAACATAATCATGCTATATCCCAAAATTCCAAATAGATAGGACTAATAAATTGTAAAATACAAGCCCATGTTCATGGGTTTTGTAAGTGTGACAAAATGTGTTGTCAAAATTCAAAAGTTCATTACTTATTGGTTATTCACAATTTTGATATGATTTTTTTTATTCTTGCAAGGTTGATTATGATAGCTTTAGATAAGTGAGTCTTTCTTTTATTATTTTCATGAATTTTACTTAAATATTTTCTTGTATCTAAGAAATATAAGAAAAATTGTCATTGTGATGTCCATATAAGGTCATCGTAGTGAGCAAACACCTATGTAAAATCTCATGTTTAAAAATAAAGATTGAATGTGGTGATGTCATCATGGTGGTCATCCGATCCATACCACATTGATACCTAGGAAAATAAAAAAAAATGTATGACTTTTTAATGTATGGGCTAAAGAAAATAAAAAAGCAAAAGCATTGATGTTTATCATGGGTGGCCAAAGTGGTTTTTGATAACTAACATTCTTTTGTGGTGGCAAGTTTAATGTACGTTGCACTCCATCAAGGTGCCCACATCTTGACATGCACATTCTAAAAAGGCTTATTCATAATTGGGGTTTTAGAAAGAGGAAAAAGGACTCAAGGACTTTTGTGGGGTTATTTTTTGCAAATAAAATTTACTTGAAACAAATTTAAATAATAAGAATTGAATATTCCAATTTAAGATAATTCATATGGCGGTGGTGAGTTTTCACATTCATACATAATTGTGTAGGATTTTGGTTTATAGCCATAAACACAAAAATTCCAAAAATGAATTTCAATGAACAACCAAACATGTTTTATGGCAATATTTTTTCCTACACATGTTACCTACACTTCAAGCTAAACATTTTGAACCCATTAAACACAATTTTTTTGTCAAATGGTTGGAAAAAAAAATCCTTTTCCTTACAACCCTTCCCTTCAAAATTTAAATACTTTGAAATTTTTGTATAATTTGGTTTTATATCAAGTTCATATAATGAACATATACTTTCATAGAAGGGGGCATGTTTTTGTTGTACATAAAGTTTGAAATCGATTGTATGACTTTATGCATTCCTTTTGATTCCTTTTTAACAAAATGTAGATTAGACATTTGATATAGTCAATTTACCTGATTGAAAATAACATTTACATAATATCCAAATTATTTTAATATATTTTTATTAGTTTAGCAAAACATCATACAACAATTTATTACAATTATAATAATGTAAGATAAGCAAAAATCCAAAGTTGTCATTTGCAGTCTTTTAAATACAAGTCATTCCTTTTTAGTACCCTAATCAAGAATACACCCAAAAGCTTCGAGACACACATAGATGGAATATAAGCAATTTCAATTAACACTTTGTTCTGACATATACTAATGCTTCACATTAAGTCAGTGTTTGAAAATAGGGATTTAATGGGATTTTGAACCTCAATTGATTGGGACTTTGGAGTCCTTCCCACCTTTTAAGATCAACATGATGCATGCCTGCACCAAAAGATTATTCATATTGATTCACAATTAAACTAAGAACTTTAAAATAGGATTTAAAGCTTCATCAAGGTGAAGAAACTTAAACTCTAAACAATTTTAGTGCTAGATGTTGTACAAATTAATAATTATATAGACATATGTACAAATGCCAATCAAAATAATCTTTTAAGTGTGAAATATGAATTAAAATTCAAAGCCAATCAAAAGTAAACAATAAGTGAAACAAGAAATTATTCACTAACCTTTATGGTAGTCTCTCAAATTTGAGACTCTTTTTCAATCACCTTCAAAAAGTATAAAATGGTTCTTGTTCCATATATGTGTATATGAATTTTTTTTCCCAAACTGATTTTAATTAGTATAAAAAAATGTGCAATTCTTTAAAAATGTTTATTTTCTCCCAACCTCCAAATTCATCAAGCCTATTGTTTAATTGAATTAAATAGATCATGCATTAAAAGACCAAGGTGAAGGCAAAAGTTTGAAACCAACACTGAAAAAACTTGTGATTGCAATACCCACATTTGAGGTTAGTAATTTAGTATGATCAAGGCTTCAAATAAGACAAAAATAGTTATTATAACTTCTTTGCAATACTTACATTTTACGTTATAATTATCATTAATTGAAATTGACAATGTGCCAATGCTAAGTAGGTACAAAGATGAGTGGGTAGGGAGGTTTTTCCAAAAGGTAAAAGTTTAACTAGAAAAACAAAAGACTTTTGCTGAGAAATAAAAGTTTAGCCAAGAAGTGAAAAGGATTTGTCAAAAAGTAAAAGTTTAATAAAAAAAAATAAAAATAAAATCTAAGAGATAGAGATTTAGCAAAGAAAAAATAAAAGGGTAAATAGGTAAAAGGGGTTTGGTTGTTAGTTGGTAGGTAGGGCCAAGATGTAGGTTAACAAGGTATCTGGGTTAGTAGGGTGGTAGCTAGGCAGGAAGGTAGCTAGTGGAGCAAGCAGGTGAGGGTTGGGAAATAAACGGCCCCCCAAAGAAAAAGGGCTCAAAGCTCAGCAGCCCAAAAAGGTTGACTGTTTAACAATGTTGATTAACACAAGGTCAGGAGTCGGATGAAAAAATGCAACCCATCCTATGGACAGAACGGTTAACTGGTACATTGGTGGGTGCTGCTTCACTCTGGTCGTGCAGATTTAAACATGAAGTGCAGCAAGGGCCCCATTTTTTTTTCCCCCAAATTTGTGAGATGGGTGGACTGGAATGAGCCAGAAGAGGAATTCGCCGAATTTAGCTACAGTTCAAAGAGCAAAATTGAACACTTCAATTGGAGGACTGCAATATTCTGGCAGCATCCTAAACGCTATGATCTATATATGGCGATTTCAACCCTTTTTTCTCTCAAAATATGACGACTTTGTGCCATTTGTTTTTTGTCACCCAGTGGCTAAATTGCCCCCTACAAAAGAAGAAGTAGAAGCTAGTAGGGGCGCTATTCTCAGTCAGTCAGTCCATCGGTTAGCTTGCAGTAATGACGTAGTGAGCAGCAGTCACGTCACTGCGGTCTGGGCCCATCAAGACTCTTGATCTCAGCAGCTTTTAGTTTTGCTTGCCCTGGCCAGGAATATTTTTTTGGGGCTAAAAATCACCGAAAGTCGACAAATTTTTTTCTTCAAAAGAAATATTCTCACAAATTCCCTTCTTTTTAATGAAAGACATCGCCTAACTGGAACAGAGAACACCTTTTTTTTTGGGGAGGAAGGTGTCACCACAATGTTTCATGTCTACTGGCTTACACACATTTTAAGAGTTCTTCTTGGAAAAGAGTCACCTAAATCTGCATTCAAACTCAAAACCTATTTTCAAGCTAGCTATCATTATTGCTGCCTGTGCCCTTGCTCTCAGCACTTTTAAGGTTTGCACAGAGGAGGCCCCTGAATCCCCTCAACACTGTCTCCTCTAGTGTCACCTCGCCAAACGGGCTTGGGAGGCCTTCTATCACATATAGCAAAAATGGGGAGCGCCCAATGACATCACTCTTTCCTGGCCATTCGTCATGCTGGGTGAAGTTGTCTGAGAGAGAGAAGATGACCCCCCCCCCCCACCCCGGGTCCAAGGGTACCATGTAGGAGGTTTCTCCTACATCAGACAACCCCTTGACATCCTTTGCAATTTTATTCTCTACTTCCTTTGGACGGAGAGATGCCAGAAGCATTTTGATAACCAGTATTCCTCTAGGAAAATCCTTCAGCAAGCCTGGGTTGCTATCGTTGAGGTTGGAATGGCCACTTGGAAAGCCATTAATTCCCTTAGGTCCACCCGGGACCCTAGTATTCAAGCTAGGATTGATCAAGCCTTTAGGGCGGAATGGTGCCACTTAGGCATCTTTGGGGTTGATTGCGCCACCATCGTGTGGTGCTTCTTGCCCCCCTTGTATTTCTTGGATTTCTTTAATGTTTGATGGGGCTGCTGCCTCCCTCCTCTTCTGGGGGTTTCCTCTCAGCACCTTTAAAAAAGATCACCTAATTGAAACAGAGAACTCCTCTTTTTTTGAGCTCGGTGTCACGACATTCATGTCTACTGGCTAACACACATTTTAAGAGTTCTTTCTCCTTGGAAGTCACCAGTTGAAGTCTAAATCTGTATCCAAATTCAAAACCTATTTTCAAGATAGCTATTATTACTGCTGCCTGTGGACCTGCTCTCAGACATTGGTTTTGTTTTCTTTTATCAAAAACCTTTTGGAAGCACAACAGCAGCAGACCTGAACACCAAGCCATTGGCAGCCCCCAAGCCACGCTTAGTGGTGGCAGAGGGTTTGCATGGGCTCTCAGCACTTTAGTGTACATAGTAGCTTATGCTGGCCAATTACTATTTACCTCAGGTCAGCAGCTTTAGTTTGGCATCTGCTCGCCAAGGCTTATCACTGTCAAAGTGAAGGCTGGTTCACACAGGCCAAAACCATGCTGTACTTTTGGGATCCCAACTTCAGGCATGTCCAGGTGCTGGCACGTGGCTTATCTAGTTATCGGTTCAGAAACAAAAGGACAAAAAACATTTTCAGTAGACATGATGGTGTTTGCTTAGAATTCAACATCAAAAATTGAATGAGGTCCATTACTTCATGAGCACACCCACGTACTCTTAAAAAACCTTTAAAAGTTGAAAGCAATGGGGACCATATTATTATAGTTCTCTCAATCTCTGATATTATGAACCCACCCCCCTTAAAAAAGCCCAAAGTGGACTTGGGCCTCTAGAAATTCCTAAAATAAAATTCTGAGATAACTTTAAATACAGAGTTACAAGCAGGCCCTGAATAATTCCAAAATGTGCATGCAGATAAGACCAGTGTGAACTAAAAATTGACTGCTCAACAATGAGCTAACGCCAGTGTGAACCAAAAAGCTGGCGGGTCACCAGCGAGCTAAGACCTGTGTGAACCAAGAAGCAGCTGATCCACACTGTTGCAGTGGCTGCAGCCGCCCATTTCAGCGTGTGTGAACCAACCATGTTGCTCATAAATGTAACCACTTAGTAGTAATGCAGTCTGCAATAGCACTAGTTTTAGTACGTATGGTGATGCCATCCGCAATAGCACACATAGTAACAACCAAGGAGACGATTCCTATCGTAATTTGAGGGTGCCTTATACAGTGCAATTTCTAGCTCACTCGTGGAGCCGAGATCCTAAGTGTCAGCTCCCTAGGGTGGGGGCCTCCAGGAGCCGGGATCTTAAGCATATACTCCCTAGGGTGGGGGCCTTAGGTATCACCTCGTTTGTTACTAAGGGGAGAGTACTGCTTTTAGTGCCTTCCGCCCTTGACCTCGGGTTCAGTCGACTTATTAGTACTTAAATGGTAGCTGGGTCATATAAATGTTGTGTATCAGGGATCTATGATCAAGGCGCTAGCTAGACTACTGTGTGCGCGCGCACTCACTACTAGAGAGCACATGGTCAGGACATAGCTCGTGCGTAGTTTGTAATCGCACAGATCATATCGGTAAGCTCTAATGATATCTTGTGATTCAAAGGAGAATTTATTAGCAACAAGATCTCAAACTCTCTGTGCAACTTCTCCGACTCGCACCCAAAGCTTTGATCGATTAAAATCCCTCTAGTATTTTGCAGTCGCAGGGCGCGAGGTACACCGGAGTATTTGCAGAGTCTAAGTTTCGAAGAAGCCCGGCTGCTTGTTGATCTCATCATTTTGTTGTGTTTTATTCCTGCAGAACCGAGGAGTACTGGGTGCAGCAGCTGGCCTTGTTGATTGTTGGTAAGTAAGTAAATCCAGGCCTATAAAATAGCCTTAGGCGTCTGGACTAGTACTGGTGCGCAATCGTTTGAGGCCTTGATGTGCAGGCAACATAATTGGAGTTCTTTTCCTTTTGCTGCACATGCGTGTGGGTGTGGGAGAGGTGGTCGGGAGATCAGTATCTTGCTTGTTTACCAATGTGCAGGAAGGCCGATCGTAGTGGTCATGTTTATACACTTGCAAAGTTTTTCAACTTCTTATAGTCCGCATGAGTCGAACGCTAGCTGCACATATGTGCTTCGTGAACCTCGGAGTAAATCTTTGTTTGTCCGCACATTGTCCACTGTTTTTGAAGCTCACAAAACGGACCCTGTGTTATATGTGCATGTGCTCTCCTTTGGCTTACAGTATTATTCACAGGCGAGAGGTACACCAGAATTGCAGAGTCTTTTTGAAGAGAGTGTCAATCTGACATATGATCAGACATCTGAACCTTGCGAAACTGTTTGCTACTGCAGATGAATCTAGAGAAACGTGCTCACGACTTGGAATTTGAAAATCTAGCAGTGAGCTTCTGGACGCAAGTCGCCCGGCAACTTCACTCTAGAGGAGCTGCGCGCTAGTACTAGGGTCCATCAGTCAGCAAGAGCTGCAAAAGAAGCAAATTTCTCATATTTCTTTGCGAGCGAGGTTGCTGAATCTACTAGGAAGAGAAGATGTCAGTCCCAGATCTGCTTACTGATCCTAACGCAGTACTATTGGACCGCGTACAATGGCGGCATGGTATGGCCCCTGACTACACAAAGGCAAACGCCAGTTTTGCAGCTGAGAAAACCAAGGACTGGGAGAAAGGATCGTTACAGGACATGGTTTCCAACTTGGTCAAGAACTGGGAAAAGGAAGCAAGCTATAAGGTATGACATGTTTCTCAAAGAAGCTACTCAGGAAAAAGGAATGAATAAATTGCAAAACAATAGTCTATTGTACTTGATCTTGCAGGTGCCCCGTGTGAATTTCCCTGATCATGAAGTACTAGGACCTTCAAATATTGGAAATGTATAGCCCACAAGCCAAGCTGATGGCTTAAAAATAGCATGGAGCTGGTTACCAAAGTGCATTCCATTTTGCATTTCAATCCTCCAAGTGCTCATGACTGCAGCTGGACCCCAGTGAGTGGCGCACAATCGACAAGGAGAAGTACCGTTTCAGCTGCAATGGAGGACAGAAATACACTGTCGAAGACATGCTTCGCTTGGGGTAAACGTCAGTTAAGACTCAATCCAACTACAATATGCATCATGAATATGAGTCCAGCTTATTGCTGAACTAGAACAGTCTAATTATTACTAAACTCGAGATACTCTAGTAGCAGTCTATATACTGCGATGTAACAACCTCGGAGAAAAATCCCAGCGTAGTTGAAGGGCGGGTTATGTTTCTTAACTAAGCTTTTTAAGAGCTGCTGGTGCGTGAGAGCCCTACGGCAGGGTATCTTAATGGAACATCCCTGCAGGAAGCAGAGATTTCTTTTTCGTAATTTGCACTTCTCAAACAGTGCGTTCTCAGTTGTTAAGCCGAGTAAGGCACTTGTGTCAGGGGATTAATGCTGTGGACCTTGGGCTCCTGAGGTGTCTGGACTTTTGAAACAGGAAGTTCTGGATTGTTAGGCTGGGTAAAGGCATCATCTCTGGCAGGGATTATGCTGTGGACCTCAGGGTCTGCCCTTGGGTCTCACAGTATAATCCCTTCACACAAGTGCCTTACCCGATAAGTGTAAGAAAACGATTCTAGGAGCTTATTTTGCTGAACTAGAACGCTCGATACTTCTGACAAAGAGAATGCCTTATTAAACTTCTAATTAAGTTACTATGGATATTCTAATTTTATGGATGTCTTGCAGGACCTATAATGCTCTGATCGGAGACACAGAGCTCTACTCCGCCACGAACACAGGTCCAATCCAGTTCCTTGCCTCTTACGGCAGCTTCATACGCGGCTACTCTAGCTAGCCCTAATTACATATCAATCTTAATTAATCCATATTGTGATTAATTAATAAGCAGCTGCCTTAAAATTTGCAGCTGCCAGTATCGTGATAATTAACTTGCACCGCATGCACTTTTCAAGTTTGGTTGAAGTTGTAATATTGATTAGCTAATTATCTACTGCATCAAGATTATGAACTTGCAGAGTCATCATGTGTTAATAGTTTGAATCCAAATTACTAATCATCATGATCTGATCATGATGACAAGTGGTATAATTAAGCCGTGCAATTCTGAACTTCAGATTTCGAGACTTCCCACGAGGTGTTCAGGAAGGCCATGCCTGACGGATTTGCGTGGGAGGTGCTGGACGTCTACTCCGGGTAAGTGTACTCAGTCACTACTACCCTCTGTCCTTGGAGCATTCATAGGGAAAGGGCGTGCAGTCCTTCACTCGTGGGGGGAAGTTACTACGTTCTTACCTACTACTATCTCTTTCCTGCCATCTGTACAGAAAGTACTCCCACCTGTTTTTGTCCCTGCGAGCGTCTCTTTGAGATGTAAGTGCAACAAACAAACAAAAACAATCAAACAAAAGAATGTTCATCACCTGCTGATTCCTGAACTTTAGCATGTCATGCCATGTTAATTATCTAGCTCATGTTACTTATATAGCAGTCTAGATTTGGGCTATATACTAGATATGAAAGTTGAAAAGAAACATGAACCTTCATTATTCTTGTCTACCTAGGCTACTGGAAGTCTGGAACTTATCATAAAAATCTTGTGATTTGGATTTTAAAAAACCATGCCGTGATTTTTATTTGGTGGTGCAAAATGTCATCAGATTTTGATCTTGATTTTGGTGGTGCTTTTTGAGGCAGAAATTGCCTCTCTTTCACCCAAGTCACAGTTTACTTTAACACCGTGTTGTGTGTTCAGGCCCTGATACACGTGTCCTGACATGTGCTTTTGACAATTGCTTTAATAACTAACTAGGTATCTTGCTGCCCAAGTAGCCTAGTACTAGGGTAGTCAGAAACAATTATAAAATTTAAAGTAGTATCAATCCTTCCCCAGCTATAAGATCTTGCTCTCTACTTTTCACACTTAAATTGATGGTTGTTCTTTGCAATGGTGGTCAAATTTTACTCTGATTTTATTTCATTTTTGTCTCCCTCTTTCTTCAGACCACCAGAGGTGGCTTTTAAGTGGCGTCATTGGGGCAAGATGACCGGCAAACTGACATGCCCATTAGGCCATGGCACCTTGGAAGCAGAACCCACAAATGATACCATTGAAATCTTTGGCATGGCAATTGCAAAGGTGGAGCCTGAGAATGGATTCAAGATCACAGAGATTGAGATTTATTATGAGCCCAATCAGATCATGTCACAGCTGGTGAGTTGTTCATTCAAAATTTCATTGCATCATATTTTTTTGCATTTTGCAAGTGCCTGATTTCATGTGGTTGAACAATTTGCTTATACTTAATTTGGTCCACTCCACTACCCTAATGTTTCGCAAACCCTAGTATTTCTTTGCTATTCAGAATTAGATTGTGCAATGGGAGGTTAACCCAACCTTAAAGGAATGTTTTCAAGAATGCCATAATCCGACTAGCAGGGCTCACATATTGTCATCTTGCAAGGCTGGTCACAAACATTTTTCTATGCCTTCTTGTGCAGGCTGGGAAAGCCAAGAGAATTCAGGTGATGGCTTAAGGCATCCATGGATCCATTTTGTGAGGTACATTTGCAGACATAAATTTAGTGTGCATTTGCAAATTGCATTCACAAGTTTCTCAGGTTTGCTGAGACACCTATCTATGCATCTCTATATTTTTCAGAAATTTTTCTTAAATGATTTACATTAATTTTTCTGAATCATGGAAAGAACACTCTTATAGTATTTCTGGCTCTTTGAAGGGACCAAATGGCAACAGCCTGAAATTAACATCCACAAGCTGAGGGTTTTGGGTTTGTAACACACTCTAAAAAGAGATAATAATCTCCTACAAAAATCATGAGCTGAAATTTCTTAAGGACCTTGAACCTATTACACATTTGTGTACATCCAGAGACAATCTGAGAATTCACACAAGCACTCGAAGCTTGATGATTGTTCCATTGTGTGATTCTGATTTATGTTTCAAGTGAACCTTTCATCTTTCCATATCTCTCTAGAGGAATAGAGACTCTAAATAAAAATACTGCATGCTAGTTGCATCCGTGAACCCTTCCATTATGCAATCTTCAGTATTCCAAACATTTGGGTCTTAGTGTTGGTCTGCATCACAAGAATTATGCTTTGTTCAAGCCTAAAAAGTAAAGAATAATCAAATGAATCCCAATACCACCTTTCATTTAAAGTGTACAAAACATTCAAACCTAGATACCATATTGGTAAGTCTATGTAAATATATGCAACTTAGTTTTTAATTCCTCAAAATTGAATTAAAATGGTTTGACATTTGGGTTATTTTTTATGAATATTGGTATGTAAAAGCACATTAGAGTGGACCAAAACTGGCAAATGAAGTTGAATTTGGAAGTCCATTTCCTTTGTATTTTAAATCTAGTCCTATGAACGAGGTTTTAAATATTTTTAAAAGTGATGTTTAACATGTTTTCCATGTCCAAGGTTGAAGCCACCTTACTCGAAACCTTTTTAAACATCTTTATTAAAAATGTATCTTTAAAAACATCAATCTAGATTTTGAAATGAACTTTAACAAAATATTACTATTACATGATGGAATATTTTCACATATTTTTTACATTGATTTTTTACCCTTCAATGTTGTCTAGCTTCAAAGTGTTTGTTTATGTGCCAAACATTTTGAATGCACTCTTCAAATTTCATTACAAGCAATAAGACCATAACCATTAATTTTGGATTTTGACACAAAGGTTCACCAAAGTTTTAAAGGTCCCCACTAATTGAACATTTATATTTTGGTGTTAATCTTTCAAATTTTGAAAGATGAAGATTTGTGTTCACTTACTTGAGTCCAGGATTTCTTATGCTTATTAGAATTCATTTGAGGTTTTAGAGAATAATACTTGTCAAACCAAAAAAATTACCATTGTGACTTCCCTAAAAGTCCACAATAGTGTGCTATTACTTTAGCATTGTTGCAAAGTGAAGATTTTCATTCTTTGAGTATTTTGTGAGGGTGTTATTTTTTGACTACTTTGTCAATTGCCAAATAGAAAACCATGAATTTCCACCAAGTTTGAACCCACTTTTGTACATCACAATAAATGTAAAATCAAGAAGTTTTCATATGCAATGCAATGAAATTAGTTCATTAGTAAACCCTAGATGTTAATAATTATGATAGAATGTTAAATTGAAACCCATGGTGCTCAATGAGCTCTAGACAATAGTTCATCTTTAGTTATAGTTCCATGGTCAAATGTTTTTAATGATGTTGTTTCAAGCATAATATTTATACATATTATTAGAATGTTTGGAAATATTTATGCTTGCAACTCCATTCATGAACTACTTCCCCCCCAATGAGAATAGTAGATCCCAAGGGCAACACTACGTGTTAAAATATGACACTACTTGAATCAAAGATGGTATTGTTTGGGGTATTATGTGATGAAACTTTGATTTTTTTCACCCTATTATTATCGAAGTTTTTAATGTTGACATTTAATCCACCTTATTTCCATTTAAATTTTAAATCTGCATAAAAGTTGGTACCATAATTATGTTTGAATTTTTAGTTTTAGTTAAAGTCAGGAAAAGTCATGAGAGATTCACAATCCATCCACATTTTCAAATACCTTAAGCAAAAAGCCTTTGACCATAAAAACAACCATAAAGATAATCTAAAGTAAAGTTGACAAGAGCAATCCTAAACAACAATCATTAAGTTAGATCTAAAAAACTTCCCCAACCTTTCATGATATTACTTCCTCACTTTGTAAAAAAATTGAAATTGTACTCAAATCCTTAGGAATTGTAAACCAAGTCTCAAACTTTGAGTCACAAAAAAAAAAATTGAACCTACTAACAACTTTAATACCTAAGTCCCTTGTACATGTATGTAATATATTTATTAAATTTCATGGTAAATTTTGTAGCATTTTTTGTGGCAATAATACAAAAGCTTTGTGATGTTCTTCACATGTACTTATGTATTGAAATGATATTGTTGAGTGATAAAATGGGATTGATAATAATATATATATTGCTTGTTGTATTGACATTGGTTTATGCATTTAAATGTGCTTAATTTTATTTTTTGTTTAAATGTTTCAAATTTTTTGTACATATTGCATTTCTTGTGTTATAGTTTTATCATTTTTTTGTCAAATAAAATGCAATAAGATGCAATTGCATATGAATTAAAAATATATTATGCATCTATATTTGCTTCCCACAATGGTCCAATGTGTATGCTAAATACATTTGTAGGTATATCATTTGGTTTCTGTTTGAAAAATAATGTTAGTTTTGTAATGTACATTGTAATGTGAGCAAATCAATTGTTTCGTCTAACAAATTGATCAAACAAAATTTCTAAACCCAATTTCATTTTAATGAATTTGTTAAATATTTTAATTGTTATATGACATAACCATATTGTATGATTTTTTTATATCTAAAGGTAATAAATTTCTAATAAATTTCATTGGTGGTTATGGATATTGAAATCAATGGATTACTTGATTATTTTTCTACATGTCCGTTTATGTTAATGTATTTGACTATAACAAATTTCATGTTTAAGTATGGTTTGATTCGTAGTTGGATATTTATCAACAAAATTTACAATAATTTCATTTTAATGAAATACCCATTGCAAATTGAAGAGATTTTTCTATCCATAATAATCTATGGTCATGAGTTAAACCTTTTTATTACATTCTATGACGAAAAAATAATCTTTGATTTTACCAAAAAAAAATGTTAAATTTTTTTAACATTTTTCAAAAACTATGCATGTTATATTCATAATATCATACACATATCACAAGATCATTTTTAATAACTTGGCTCTCTTTTGTCAAATGTATCATCATTTTTACCATAATGTTGAACATACAAATCCTTTAATGTTTTACTAACACTTGACTAGTTTTTTACACTTGCAATAAATGTTACAAAAAATGTTGGAGGTTTAAATTATCTAATCATGGCAAAAAGATCTTTTTGCAGTCGATTTAAATAATTGGGATTTGATGTTTTGACATGACTTAGTTTTTGATAACCTAAATCAGATTTTTATTTTTATTTTAATTATCATTAATTGATACGTCATTAGTTGTTAACATGCAATTTAATAGTTTTTTTTAAAATACACATCCATGCAAAAGATAATACAAAATAAATTACAAATTTGATTATTTGAAAAAATGTTAGTTACATGTGTACAAATGTTTTTATTAATGCTTGTTAATTCAAGTTTTTTTTTTTTTGATATGAACATTGAAATGATGGTTTTGGATGTCCAAAAAACAATGTTGGAAAAGTATATTCTAATGGCTGACAACTTTCTAGAGGTGCAATTTAAGTGATTTAGAATTATAATCAATCACTTGTTCTGCATCCAAAACAATTTGTACTAATGTGTCTCCACAATTTTCTTCTACAATGTTTTCAAAATTATTTGAACAATCAATGTTATAATTTTTTCAAATTCATCCTTTTGCAATTGATCATTTTGCTTTGTATTTGCAAGTTTCCAAAACCTTGCCAATTTGGTTTAATTGAAAATTTTGCATTTATATATAATGGATTTTGACAAATTTGTTTTAATGTTTTGATAACAAGCTTTGGACGAATGTAACTTGACAATATATATATTTTTATTCTATTTTATTTTTCACACATATAAAAACTGAATAATCATCATACAATTTTCATAGTAATACATTTTGCAATAAATCTAAATTTGTTGAAACATTTACAATACTCCCATACATTCCATATTGTCCATACCCACGTAATTGAAAATTTTGTGCAAATGTAAGATGAGGTAATTAATAATGTGCAATTATCATTGCAATTAATAATTCTTTTATTTTATTCAATATTAAGACAAATTCCATATTTTGTTTATTGTTTACAACATGGTTCTATAAGTTATGTCTAAAGGTTTTTTTAAATCAATATTTTCTTCAACAAGATTCATCAATATTTTATCATAAAGATCCACAACTTTTATAAAATTGAATAATTGTTTAATATATGATTGAAATGTATAACAATTTGATGTCCAAACCATAATCTTTGACAACAATAGCAAACATGTTGAGGACCTCACTATATTGTTTATATTTCATAATATATTTGTTATTAGATTTTGTTTCATCATTATTTGTTAGAATGAAACTATGTTCTCTATTCATTTTCTCAAAATATTTACATTTTTAATCTAAAATTCACTATTTATGATATTTTTTTCATTAAAGCAATTTTTTGCCATTTAAAAAAAAATTCAAATATATTTTCCACCATGTCATTTTGGCAAATTTGCATTACATTCTAATTTATTTTGTCAAATGTTGAACAAACAGTACTTTTGTTTCAAATTTTACATTCAATATTTTTAAATGTTGCTTGATATGTGTTATATTTAAACCTAAATGTGGATTTTAATGAAAAAATATTAATGCAATTTCTTGTATTGTCCATTCGAAATGAGTTTTCATAGTTTTTTATAATGCATTATCTAAATGGAAAGTCCAAGTAAATTTTTTTCACTTTGTAAAATGGTTTTTTGGTTTATCATTTGTGTCCATAACACACATTGTACAAATTTTTTTTCTATCATTATCTATAGTATTTCTAGAAATATTCATGTTATTTGAATCATTATCAAATAAGTGTGTAAGTTCAAAATGATTATTTCCATACAAAATATTTAATATTGCATTTCCATTTTCATTTCCTACTTTCATCATTATTTTGCCATTATTTTTATTCCATACATGAATTGAACATTGTGAATACTTTGATACCCAATATATTGCTATAAAATCTCCTCACAACCCACCTTCTATTCCAAATTTTGACATTTGTTGAATATAATTTTTTTCATCATTCACTTGCCCAAGGTGCAAATTGTGTAAAAACTTACTTCACAACTTAATACATGCCTACAACATTCTTTAAATGCTTCTAGAATATCAAGTTTTAACAATTTTGTGATGTTACACATTATTTTTACAAGTGTTTTTGAGCTCATTTAATATTTCAACAAGTCTACTATGATATCAAACAAGCAATCACCGACATTGTACTTAAATTCAATGATTTGTCACAAACCAAATTAATTCAATTTCTTATTTATATCCATAATATACATGTTTTTCACTAGTTATAAATTTTATACTAAGTTCAATCTTTAAATATGGTTTTTTCTTTGCAAAAGTCTTTGAAATATTTGAATAACTATGATCATTCTTGTTCAATTTTTTTTTAAAAAAATTGCAATTTTTAAATCTCTATAATGGGTTCCTCAATATTTTCTACAATGGGTAAGAATGACCCAATAAACCCATCATCCAGCCTTAGCCCAAAAACAAATCCCATTATTTAGATTTTGTCCAAGTTGAAAACAAATTTAATCCAAGTCTAAAAACATTTAGTCCAATTCAAATCAAAATCCAAAAAGTAATTTTTCATATTTTATAGACATCAAATTTGTAACAATTTGTAATCCACCAAAAACACCCTACTCACACACCTAATTCATCTCCTCTTTGTCACTAGCTCCAACAAAAATACAACACAAATTAGTTAGTGAAACCTAGTACTTGAGTTTTGAGCTTATAATCAACACAATAGTGCTTGTAATGAATAAATATGACACAACAAAAAAACAAGCACAACATACTCTGACATGAAAGAACCACCCAATAGAACATGATGCCATCCCAAACACCACACATTTTCAAAATAGACATTAACCTTTATGGATGAAATTTTTTCATTCACAAAACAAAATTAAAAATGAAGATTTCTCATCCACCATTGTGAAAATGGATATTTTAACATAAAATTTTAGAAAAAACTAATGCAACAATCCTAGTCCCTTATGCAAGTAAGGCCCAAGGAAAAAGTAAACAACACCCTTGTGAATTAGTATTACCAACTAACACAATCAATTCACTTCAACATGATGCTAAATGCGTGTATCATTCTTGCTTTCATCAAGTAGCATTAGAGGATAAGGCATTCAATTTTGTAACCAAAAAGAGAAGGTTGCTTTATCAAACAATATTAGTATGCAATTTTAGTGACACAAAGTTGATTACTAGAAAATCTAGTGTGCAAATTAGAATATCAAAAGTGAAAAACCCTTCTACTTCACAACAAATCTAATATATGGACCTCAAAAAATCTGAACATTCCAATTTCTCTTTCAAGAGCCCATTGGTTTTCTATGTGGCAGTTTTACTAAACAAATTTTCAAGTCTAACAATAAGGAAGAAAACAATGAAAGGCATATTCCCACCTAGAACAACACTTAACCCTAGAAGTTGGATAGAGAAGTAAAACAATGTTTGGAACATGATTACACTCAAAGATTTCTCCCATCAAACCCAACATTGTTTTTAATATCCTATTTTCCCTCTGGAACTCCCACAATAATGGAGATATTTTCTCCCAATATCATGAATTCCAATTATTTCCCACAAAGATGCCCAACACACCAACACAAAGAAAATGTGCCACTCAATTCACTCATGAAATCCTTAATTTTCTTCATCATTTTCTTTAATATGGCCCCTACAATCTAATTCTAATCCTATTTCTTCTACTTTGAAGCTCATAGTGCAACAAAATTATATGGTTCCAATGAAAAAGTGAGATAATTATAGTGGAACATTCTTCCCCAACCATAAAAAAACATGAAATTGACTGAATCCATTAAGATTTAATGCTCACAAATACCTCTAAAAAGACATGTAGATTTTAAGTAAGACACTTAGCTTTTCTTCAAAAGCCATCAACTACCTAGCTTGATCAAACTACTCTTTATATCTGAGCCTTTGCACTTTTCTGCCACCATAGAATCCATTGAACTAATCTATGGCATAGATTCCAGATTCACCATGAAAAGAATGCAACAAAGATGATAAGCTTGTGAACTTACCAACAAAACAAACAAATCGAAAGCCCACAATTCCTCTATTTCCATGAATGTACACACTTGCAACCATAAAGCAAAACAAAGAAAATATAGCTAATTAGAACAAATAGAACCATCATTTTGATGTAGATCATTAACTGACATCATGTGTTGGATTAAGGCAATCTTCGTGACCTTTTTTACATTTTTCACCTTACTATTCATTGTAGGTCACACAATGTTTTCATGTTATTTTTGTTGAAGTCACTCAAGGTAAAGGATGATACAAGCTAAAAGTACATTTCCATGATTATCATTCACCCCTTATTCAAATGTAAGAAATGTAATAAAATTGTTCCATGACATTTCTATGTGCTTATCACCATGAAAAAATCCACATTCGACAAATGTGAGTGTAATGCATGCACATTCCTCCTCCAACTTCTCTACACATGTGGATTTAATTTGAGACTTTTCGATCAATAAGCAATTGAAGCATCTGGATTGAAATAATGCAAAATCCACTACAACAATTGGGGGACCAATGTTAACTTCTTGCATGAAAACCCTAGCAAATTGATAGCCCAGATAAGACTAATATTCGCCAAGCATTAGTGATGAAAATGAGTCCCAGTGAACTAGTACCCACCAATGCACAATGAAGGATGAATGGTAAGTGGTTTTTTTGTTGGCTTTCAATTCCTTGATTAACCATGGTGATTAGTTCAGTTATTTTTTATAAAAACCTACCTATTAACAACCCACAAGTAAGTTGTTAGCAGGTAGTAAAAACAACCGTTACATATGTATAAACCATTTTCTTGCATAATAATTACATGTTTTCCTACCTACCTACGTATGCAAAACCTATTTCCTACAAAATTGGTTACCTAGGTGAAACCAAATACTAACTCGCTTCTTGAGGTTCATCCACAATTGAGTAATAATGGGCATCCAATGGATGGTGCACTAGTGGGTGTTAAGTCATTGTGACCACGAAAATGTTCCATAATGCAAAGAAGCAACTACTTACTTTAGACGAGGCCCAAAAAAAAAGCTTTAAGAATATTACATAGATCAATATGACATGTTGACCTGGATTTGATATTATACCAAATGGAGAGAAACACCTTAGCAACCAACTTTGATATATCAACCTTGTAATCACCAAGTGCATTACCTACTTATAGCTTGTACGTAATTTGGGTCCACTCCAATACTGTTAACAGCTCTTAGGTTATATTCTCCATCTCCATTGACTAATTGGCATGCTAAATCAGCCAGTAGTATAGTAGAGAAGGACTACTATCCTCTCTGACCTGTAGCCAAATTTGGCTCTTTCCTGTTGTGGATGATTGCCACCATGGCTACATCACAAATTTGACCAAAAACGGTGGTGGGCAGAGTTTCACTGATTCCAGCTCAAAGCAAAGCTTGTGAGGGGGAGGCAACAAGCTTGCTAGGAGCTGAAATCCAGCAAACCCTGCCTACTATCTAATACTTAATGTTTTACCATTGTTTGCATGGCCTCCTGCTTTGGCTGATTTATGTGTCTGCATAAGATCTGAAATATCATGTTTTCTCTGCAATTGAGAACCCCATTGTGTAATCTGAACTGAACCCAATCTTAAGGGGGTGATTCTAAGAATGCCCAATCACTTGAACAATCCAAGTACCAGTGTGCTCACAGAATTTATGTCCTGCAAAGCTGGTTATAATTTTACAATCGATTGATCACTCTCCCTTTGCAGACACTGAAAAATAAGAGAATTTCAGGTGAGAGATCAAGGCATCTACAGATCCAATTGCAAGGTGAATATTATTATTTTTTTGGTGCATTTCAAATGCATTCCCAACTTTCCAGTTTCAATCAGACACCTCCTTATGCATCTGTGTAATTGTTCAACATTAATTAATAAAATAGTTTGATTTTGTACAACGAGGTTTTCTGAGGGACTTTGGAAGAATGTACCTTCTTTTCATCCGGTCTTTGAAAAAATTTCAAAGACCTGATCTCAGCAGCTTGCAATTAACATCCACAAAGCCGATCACAGTTTCAGCATCCTAGCACACAATGCAGTTAAAGTGACAATTTCATGCATAGCAAATCTCAAACTTCTTAAAAAATCCAGAACCAACAGCACAGATAATGAACTCTGAATTTACAAAAGGACTTAAAGCTTGATGCTTGCTTTTCTATAATTACTAGCATGTGTGATTAAGATGAGTTTTTAGTGTAATGAACTCATGGGTACATATTGCAAAATGCAATACGACCTTACACTAGATGTGCCAGTACTCCGGGTCCTCTTGCTTGTATGGTGGGTAGGTGAATTTCACCTGAGACTTCGGGTTCTGGACACCCTTGATTCACAGGTTGTAATACCATGCTGCGAGGGTTGTAATTATAGTTTGCACCGAATATCTGGTACTTACACATCTCTTTAGTACTCAAGCTCCAAAGTCCAATTGAGCTGATATGTATTTGGCACCAAACAAAAACCCCCCATGCTGATCATACTATTTGAAGCGGTGCTCAGCAGTTCTTGGATTTTTTCAATAACCAATGGTTCTGGTTTTTTGAAAATCTGAAAGCCAAACAACCTCCTGTTCCAGTTTCTTCAGAAGTTCTCAGAAGCAAAGAACCTACTTTCAGTTGTCTCAAAGACCCTCAAAGAACCCACCTGTGATGCAGAAGGTTATTTGATCAGTTCTGAGATCTTTTGAGAACTGTGTGCTTACATGTGAATAAGAATATTATTGACATTTGGGTTGTTTTGGTGGATGTTCGTGGTGATGTATGATTAAGAATGTGAATTCTCTGCCTGCGGTGATTTGAGATCTGTGCCCGAGGCCGATAGGTCAAGGGAACAGGTCCAAAAGCACGGAAGGGCCTGTACTCAGGTCCTTTTTCTATGTAAAGCAGAGCTGGGACTTTTTCACTTTTTAGAAATAGTGACAGACTGGCTGGTACCTTCTGCTAGTCAGAAGATCACAGTAGAGCTTGGCTGGTACCTTCCAGCTCAGAAGATCCCGCTTGCTGAAAACAGGTTTCTTCAGGCAGGTAAGGGAGCTGAAAATACAAAAGAAAAATCCAAGCAGTGCTTTACTTAAGAGTATTATTTAAGCTACATTGATAATCACCAAATAAACAACATTACTATCACTTTCTAATTGTTAAACAACCCACTTTTGTGATCAATCCTAACATGAGACTTGTGTAAAGCATCAGCAGAATATTTTCAGTGTATCTGGAGGGCACATTTTCAAGTGGAAGAATCTGTACTATGCAAATGGTGGGGGCACGTTGTAAAATCTAATATACCCTTTTTGAAACACCTTACTTAAAAAAAAATTCCCTTTGTTTCTCATGAAACTCCACGAGTATCACATGAAAAATTAAAGATAATTCTGTTGGTTTTTATTCAAGTTGTGTCCATTTAGTATGTACAAAGCTGAAATTTTTATATAATATTAGTTACACCACAAGATAGGAAGATCGATATATGTGATAAATAAATAATACTCCTTATGGGCCTTCCAAATGAAGATCTTTTGATTAAGGATTTACATTGGACTTAGTAAATCCTTAATTTGGGTTACTTAATTAACTCTAGGTTAAGCATAAATACAAGTTAATCAGATTAACCTCACTTGTGACAACACACGAGACTTTAAAAAAAGAGTCCGAAATAATATAGAGGTTTATCCGTGGAAAGGATGAGTGTTTTTAAATATTAGCAAACAACGTAATATTATTGGTTTGAAGTTAATGAATGATAGTAACCTTAGTACCTTGACAAATTGGGCATAAATTAAGTCATATTTGAATCTGCTGAAAATTTTAATTTTCTTTTTATCAAAGAACAATGTTCTGGGAAATAAATTGAAGAAGATTTTTGAATAGTCATGGAGTATTTTATTTTGTAAATGAAATATTCTAAATTAATTAATTATTCGATAGACATGCAATGAAACCACCCTTATATTATGGCATTAATTAGATTTAGAGTACAAAAGGGGTGGACGACTCATCCATTCTTCTTTCATGTATTTAAGTGAATGGAACCTTAGGCTCATTCTCCATTTTCATATTCTCATGTTGTTAGTCTAATGATAAGCCTTGTAAGAGGACATTTAATGTGTAATAAACTAGTGATACAATGAACTCATGTACTAGTTTGATCATGAAAGAGTTCACCAAGAAAAACTTATATGTATTTCACGAGTGATTTCAATAAGGCAATCAAAAAAATTGGATACATGTGGTGAACTCCCTGCCATTGAGTCCAGCCGACATAAAGATCAAGCTTTATGTATCAACTCATGATTTTTCCCATTGGGATCAGACTCTATAATGAATCTAAACACAATATCCTTGCAAGGCTAACAAACAATTCCATTTAAAGATGTTCCTCAAGGTCACAATATCCTAATTGTACTTAGGGCGATTTTAGACGAGGGTCCAAGGTCCAGGGACCAATGAATTCAAGCAATCTTATTGGTCGAAAGCTTTAAATTGGTCCCAAGGCCTTTAGACGAGGGTCCAAGACCAAAAAGTGGCAAACTGAGGCTAAACCTACATGACACCTGTTTTGGAGGGAAAATCAATTGGTTTGGACCAAAAAATAGTGCTAAAAGAAGAGCTCCTGAATTGGAGAACCAAGAGTGAGGCTGTGGACCAAGATATAGTCCAACTCAAGGATTCAATTCGCTTCAAATCAGTCCAAATTGGTTCCTAGGAAATTGGACCCTCGACACTCATCTAAAGTGGGCCTTAATGCAAATCAATGCCTTAATACATCATCCTGCAACATACTTCCTTCAAATTTTTTAATATGAAAAAATGTTTACTACTGCTGGGTGGAGATGCTCTTAATAGGTTCTTAAGGGTTAAACAAAAAAGGGCTTAGAAGATATGTATCTCTTGATGTGAGTTTACTATATTTCTAATGCAAGGTCATACTTCCTTTCTTTTGTGGAAGGCAAATTTTTTAAGAGGTTTTTTTTTTTTTTTTTTTTTTTTTTGTGAAGGGCATTTTTGGTTTTAATATTTCAATATCAAGGGTGTTTCCTGAAGCAATCTTTCAAAGGTGAAATGCACATTGGCCTTTCAAATTTAAGGTCTGATTATGATAAATTGGCCCATCACCAATCACCTGCCTATGATCAAACACTTATTCATATTTTTTTTCATATGTGCTTCATTTTGAGTGATTTCAAATGTTATAGGAGTGCTACCCCAAGCTTTAGAAGTCATCTTTGAAGTGCAAAGGAAAAAGAGTAATAAAAGAATAATAAGAAGAAAAATAAGCTTTCTAACTTACAAAACACATTTTTTTTCTTTATTTTTTTTTTCCTTTTTTGACCCCTCTTTTTTTGAACCTCATAGCTTTCTTATTTCTTATTCATTTTAAACAATTTAAAGTGCTATAGGAATGCCATTTGAAGTTCTACAAATCATCTTTGAACTCTAATAGCATCAAAGCAAACATACAAGGAATTTTTGCGTGTTCGAGAACCAGCCTTTGTAGCATTTGGTTATTTGTTTTTTTTGAGTTCTTGACCCCTTCTACTTTGGGGGGCTGTAACTTTCTCAATTCTATTTCATTTTAAACAATTTCAAGGTGTCAAATGCATCAATAGGAGTTTAAGTTTCATGTGGCCACCAAAAACAATGGAGCCCTCCCTTGGATCCAACTTGCCTTGAGCGCTTATATGTTCGATCATTGATTAGTTTACCTTAAAAGGTTTTGGTTTGCTTGAATGAATAAAAAATATAGTCCAAGGGATTTTCAAATTATTGGGTTTAATTTACATACAACAAAAAAAAAACCCTAAAATATTAAAAAATGCAAAAAGATGTCAATTTTTTTTTGTTCCATTAAGGGTCATCATCTCTCATTGTATTTGGTACAAAATACATTAATCATCTTTTTCATTATTACAATTAAGCATGTAAATAGCTATATTAATATAGTTTATCAATGGTTACATAGAAAATCATCACGATTTTGATCAAATTCAATAATTTTTTTGTATATTTCAAAATATTTAAAATATATGTCAAATTTTGATCCATTCAAGCAAAACCGATGCCCGATAGGGCTCAACAACAAGAATGCACACACAAAGGACATCACAAATTGGTGGATCCAATGAAAAACTAGCATGTGGTGTGTAAATTCAACTATCACAAAAAAAAATTAATAAATATTTGGTACTTACTCCACCCAAAATAACCACAAATGTGCTTCCCTTTGGCCCCTCTTGATAAGTTATATGGATGAAAGTTCGACTTTGGGCAAACTAAAAGGAATAAAAGGATGGTGCTATTGTGAACTCTTTGGGAACTTGATGGGAACCTTTAGGAACTCAATGGGAACACATTGGGGACAACAAAAAAAATCCCATCCCCCCACCACTTTTTCTTCCAAATCAAAAAATAAAAAAATATTGTGAAGGAAAATAGTTGGATATTTGGGATTATATTCCCATTTGTTGAAAATGAATGTTTCAAAATTAATTAATTAATTAATTAAGTATTCGAGTGACATGGGTTGAAATGGGCCAAGGTACTAGGGGTATTACCTAGGGGCCAAAATCCCTTAAGCTACTACTATACTCTAATAATGAAGCTAAACACACTATCCAAGGCCAATACAAAAACAAAGGCTGAAAGTGTCAGAAGTGTCTATGATTGGAAAAAGAAATCCAGATAGCAGAGCAAAACCTTAAACCCTAATTATTAAACCCTAAACCCTACTCAAAATAGGTACCCCACTCTGACACTCATTGTTTTCCAAAATCAATAAATAAAGGGGCAAAACAAATGGATAAGTTCATAGGTACTAGTAAAAGACTTAGTACTTTTGGGATTCGAACCCAAAACCAGTTGAGCCACAAAAGTGATGATGGATGTCCCCACACTAGTCTTTTCTTTTTTCCTTTTTTTTTTTTTTTTTTTTTTCCAGTTTTGTAATCCATCCATTTAGTGGCGAGCATCATCCACAGACAGATTTCAACTTAATTTTGGCGACACTTTTTGTACAGGAGATTAAAACAGTAGCCAGAAGACACAGAATTGTGGCCTCACCCTCCCCTCCCCACCTCAAAAATAAAAATTTGAGAGAAATTTGGCGACTGTTGTATGGGGGGAAAAGAGAGAGAGAGAGAGAAGTTTCGCCAAAATTTGGAATTAGTGTCGCTTTTTGTGGCTATTGTTTTAGCTCCCCAAAATTGCGGCTTCAGAATCCCAACCAGTGAAGCTATGGTCCCTTTGACGCTCTCTCAAGACCTTGTTCAAGAAACCTGGCTATGGCGTTCGCGCTCTGTTGATGTTGTTGTTGTTGACTGCTTGCGCGCGCAATAGAAGAGGGAGGAGATGAAACAGAGGAAGCATGGATTTGTGAACGAGTTTCCAGAGAGGGAATTCCTTTTTTTTCAAGGAAGATGAGTGACTGTGCACCCTGCTGCTGCGTATGAGCCGATTTCGGGGAATTGATCAGAGCGCGGAGGAGGCGAGAGGAAGGCAGTCAAGGTGAGAGAGAGAGAGAGAGAGAGAGAGGAGAACTTGAAGGAGTTTCGGAAGAGACTCAGAGATTGGCTTTTTGATCAGATCTGTGAAGAGCTCTAGGATTTGAAATTTGTCTTGCTGTTGATGATAGACGAGGTTTTGCAGAATTTTGGAGATGAAATTATTGATAGTAGGACAAGGAAGGAAGGAATTGGATGCGGAAGAGAATAGGGAGCACAGAGACATACGGACAGACAGAGACAGAGAGAAAGCTTAGCCCGCTTTGCTCTTTGTCTTTACGATACTAGGGAGCAAGAACCTGATGAGCAGCAGGTGAGAGTGTGGATTTGTGGTCGCCATCTCTTGCAACGAAGTATGAGGAATCGAGCCGCCGTCGGTGATGCCAAATATTGTTCATGTGCTTTGCGGCGCTCCTCCTCCTCTTTTGTATGATTGCATTTCGTCGCGCAAGTGTCTTTGGCAGCAAAAGACGTATGCCAATTGCCTTGTACGTAACCATCCTCTCTCTCTCAGATCATGGAGGATTTCTACTTTTTCAGCTGCTCATGAAGCCTGGAAAGAGCTGAAGATACGATCCTTCAAGCTTCTCAAGAACTGGCCAAGATGATGCTTTACTTTCTTCAGAATTGGTTTTGAATCGACAGATTTTTGCAATTCTCGACGCAGATAGCCTTCTATCATTTCAGGCTTATCACCAGCTAGCCCTTGCTCGATGCCAAGGGTTTCACGTATCAAGCACGTCAGTCCTCCTTTAGGGTTCATGACTCAATGTGTGGCAATTCACAATGGATCAGTTTCAAGCATAGGAGGAGGATCAGCACAACCTTTGCTTCAATGCCATGTGTAGGAGGACTGTTGTTGTTGTTGCAAGTGCATCATGATCTGTGAGACTTGTTCTTTGAGAAAACAGGCAAATGAAAGACCCGGGCAAACTGTGTTGTTGCTGCAAGTGCATCATAATCTGTGAGACTTGCCTTGGCAAATTTTCATGACAGGGGATTGATTATTAGAGAAGTCTTCACCATCCAGGTCTGGGGGGCCCTGCAGCAGCAAATATGTCAACAATGTTTAACAGGAATGGTCGCAAAGGGCAGCAACTAGGAGGAGAAAGGCATGATGGGCCAAACTGGGTTCTGATTGCTGGGGGAGCTGTTGTTACTGTTATAAGCTTTGTCATTGGAAGGAGGGAGAGCATCATATCTAAAGGAGGGGGACTGGAGAAGAGGAAGGACAGTTCATATCGCATGCCAAAGCCAGACAGTAAAAAAGGTGAGTTTTTGTTCTCGCCCAAAAGCTGCACATGGGTCTCATAGTCAATTCATTTCCTCTATGCCTGCTTGAATCAAATGGGTATAAAATATCACAGATGCAGGTCAGTGCATTAGAAGTCTCAATTTTCTTGAAGGACACAGCAACTGCAGACACTTACAGACTTGAGAATCTTGGACAAAATGACACATGTGGTCCAAAATGAAGAACATAATTTTTTCAGTCTTTCATAACTGAACATGGCCATTGTGAAATCATGACCATTCTGAGAACTCAAGTAGTGGTATTTTATTTCTTTTCCATTGGGTGGCTGCCTTTGAGTGAGTAGTTTTTGTTCCTGTTCCAGAAACTTTTAAGTTATTTTCTCGAAGTCAGGAATACTATAATATTGTGATCTGTCTTTTGTGGTTGGGTCTCTAACCTCTTTCTTGTTATTCTTTTGATCCAGGCATTGCATACATAGCAACAGAAGGGGAGAAAAGACTAGAAACAAAATACAATGGTCATCAATCAGATAGTCATGTGGGTGGAGCAAGCTCTCCTCTCACTTCACATTTCCAAATTCATAGGACCAAGTCTTGTAAACAAGATGTGCATTCTACTTCCCTTCCTTCCTCTCCCAAGCCTTTTATGGTGTCCTTGATGACTCCCCCATGCACTGATGAAGATCTACAGTACAGCTCTCCTTCTCCAGTGCCATTGCAGAGAGTGGTCTCAGAAAAGTGTGATGTAGTAGTAGTACACAGGCTACAGCGACAACTCAAGAGGCGGGATGGAATGATCTTTGACTTGCAAGCACAGATTATTGATCAAGGTCACACTGTGGCAGCGCATAAGGCACACATTGCAAACTTGGAAGCACAACTTGAGGAAAAGAGCAAGATTTTGTTTCGTTCAACACAGGAGGTAGAGCAATTGCAAAGGGCATTGGCTGATCAGTCTGTTAGGTGTGATGCCTGCTCAAAGGACTGCAGTGGGTTTGATGAAAGAGAGGTAAAATTGAAAAGCAACAACATCATGTTGAATGGAAGACCTGAAACCTGTGCACCTTATTGCATAGGCACATTCTGTTTGTAAATTTGGATGATCAGCATAGCATCTGGCACCAATAATGATGTAAGTCTGGGTTGTTATGTGGGGGGGCAGGTTGTGAAATCATTGAATTTGGAGGTAGAAATGTTGGCAGGAGAAGTCAAACAGTTGGAAATTGACAAGAGAGAATTGGTGGATGAAGTTGCTCACTTGGAATGCAAGAAGAGAGAAAGAGAGCTTGTGGCCCAAGTTATGTCACAGGAGCACGAGACCCTGGTCCAGAGGGTCTTAAAGCTGGAGACTGAGTTGGAGGAAGTGAGGAAATCTGCCCTTGAGAAAGATCACCTATTTGAAGTGAATGAGCAAGATCAAATGGAAAAGACTAAGAGTTGCTTCGATCACAAGCACAAGCTGGAACCACAGGTCAATTCTCTTATTCCTTCTCAATATGCTAAATTGCAAGTGGCATATTGAAGTCAAAGAAAATCCATTCAATGCACAATCTTGTGCTCTGAGTCAAACTGTGTAATAGCATACATCAGTTTGTTGATCTCACATGGAACCTGGGTTTGACTGGCAGAAAAAGAAGCTGGAAGAAAAGCTGCACAGGCAGGAAAGAAAACTTGTGGATGCTGACAACACAAACTCTGGAGGGCAGTGGGGTGGAAAAAATGAGCTACATAGTAGCAGGAAAAGTCGTGCAAAGGCATTAACCAGTCGTACAGGCATGGTCAATAGTCCTACCCGCCACACAAGGTTAGTGTCTGCACTTGTTTTGTGCACTGAATTTGGATTGAAGAGGTCAGATGACAAAAATCATACTGTAAGAACATGCCCAATGGCAGCAGTAAATGCCCCTTAACGGTACTTTTTGGATGAAGATTTGCAGAAAAACACTCTGAAACTGCTTGTGGCCTGGAAAAGTGCACATGCTACCAGGGCCCTCCCAGAGTGGCAGTAGGAGGAAATGACTGTTTCTCATTGGCCAAGTACAGTCGTTGGCCCAGGTGGTGGGAGTTAAATAGTCTCTCACTTTCTACTGTCCATCTTTTCAGGGTCATGGGTGGGGATGGGGGAGAAATCTGCACACTGGATGTGCTAAATGCTGATAGAGGGCTGCCATTGGGCATGCTCTAAGCAAGTTCAAACCAGGCTCATATCACACTACAAATTGCACCAACATGTTGGTGGATTTGAATGTTATTAGCTAAAGAAGATTTTAATAACCCAATTTGTTGCAGGATCATGGCCTCAAGCACTAAAATGTTTTGACTGGATATTTTGCAGGAGTGCCACTCATACACACTCAACAGCATTGAAGAGGTTAGATGACAAAAACCATCCTGTGAACAAGTTCAAAGCAGGCTCAAAAGGAAGACAGCAAGTGAAAGCCAGGAATTTATCCAATGGGAGGGTGGAAACTATGACAAATGTTACTGCTTTGGACCCAGCCCTGAATGAGATCAAATTCAAACCCCCACAGCAGGACATTCAACAGCTGGGAACTGCCCTTGCCATCCAGCTGAACATGGTAATGGCACCATGCAGAGAAGAAACCATTCTTCAGCTCTGCATCTTCTTCTCTGCATGAGTGTAATGAGACATCAATTTAATACTTAACAGGACCTGAAAAAGCTTTTGGGACAAAGGGAAGCAGCATTGGAGAGTGAGAAAGGGGAACGGTATCTGTTCTTGTCATGGTATGGTTAGCAAAATGTTGCTGATCATTGCAATGCCAGTAGCACCTGCCAATTCATTTTCTTGTGTGACATTGGGAGGTGGCTCATCACCATGTGAGCAAGCTCTGCAAAATGGGAGTGATGTGTTTTACTGCTTACTGCTGTGTTGATGTTCTGCAGGTATCTGAGCCTAAGCAGGAAATGACCAGGCTTGTTGATGACTCCCAGGTCTGCAATGCTTCTTTGAATCTCTTCTCACTATCTTGCATAGTGATTGCAGGTGCCATTTTGAAGAGATCTCTGAATTGGACAGTGATTGGGTTTGGTTGTCCAATTACTAATGTACTTCTATGCTGTTGGATCCAGACTTCTGACAATATTGAGGATGATGTGAAAGAGCACATGGATACAATGACACCAATGAGATTGAATTTGGACAAGCCTAATTGGGCAGAGCTTTCTCAACTCTTTTCCTTTTCAACAAGTCCAACATCACCTGCACAGGTGAGACACCAACACCTCCAGGCATGTTTGATTAGCAATTAATTCATCTTCCTTTTCTTGGGACTTGTTGCCAATATATCTATATCTTGAACCACAATTTCTCAAGGTATTGTGCCAACATCACTTTGTGAGCAGGTGAAGGAATTAACCCACAAGCTTGAGCAGGTAGCCAAGCAGCAGCAGGTAGAAGAAGAGATGGCAGAGCTGAAAAAACAGCAGACTAAAATAGCTGAGCTGAGGCAGCGTGTTGGCAAATTGACCACCAAGTGTCAACTATGGTATACCAACACCAATGAGGACAAAGTTCAAGATATGCACATGCTGCAAGTTGCTGCCTTGGTTCTTGAACTTGCTGATAGACTTGCTGCTCAGGTGCTCCACTTCACCTTCCCATTCACTTGCATTAAACTCCTTAGTATCTTGTGCCTACGATGGGATCCTCCATAATAAGTCTTGAACTCTTCATGGGTGCATCAAAACTTGCAGGAAGAGCAGGAAAGCCATACTTCAATACAGGAGTGGATCAATTCAGCAGAAATGACTCCACATGCAAATGGGGATGCAAACCAAAGTTTATCTAGGTATGCAATTTCTTTTGGTACTTCTCCTTCAAGATCCTCTACAATGTATTTTCTTGGTGTGAAGGTGTTTACAATTCTTTCACCACCTGAGAACTTTTTGGTAGCTGAAATCTGACAGATTATTGATGTGAACCTGTTTTGCTTTTAGTCTTAATATTTCTTGAGATTTCTCTGTTGTGACTCATGATATTATCTTACTTCGAATTTGGATTGGTTTTCTTATCTACATGTATCTGCTAATTTTTCAGCTACCTTCCCAACATTACTGGAGAATCTACATATATCTCATGTAGTGACCATCATTGTCAAACTTTGCCACTTGTTGCATGGGCAATACAGCTAGTGGTATGGCTGGTTGATTTTTGCTTTCGCTTTCCAGGTACATAGTGCAGGATAAACGACCAAGAGAAAACTATGCTACTTCATTGGACCAGCCAATCTCCTTCACCTTTACAGAAGAGGTGACCAGGCCTGCCACTGATGATGCAGAGCTACACTCAACACCCTCACAGGTTGCAAAAGAGCCTCACAATTTTCCTCTTGCTACAGTGGGCCATCCAACTTCCAAGATACAAGACCTGCTTTCAAATGGGTTGAAGAAGAGTACAAGCAGAAAAATCCCAGTGGGCTGTGGGAGTGGACATGAACATTTGGCTCCAAATTCAAGCTCAGATTCTGATGCAACATCAGTGTCACATCAAGGTCAGAGAAAGTACTCCATGCCAGAAAACAAACCCTATCTAGGTGGTAAATCCCATAATACAGCAAGTGATGAGAAGTTGGATGGACATCAAACAAGGTCAATGGAAGAAGAGATTTCTCTCTTATCACTGGAGATAGAACAAGTCATGGAAGAGACCTCCAGTCTGCCTCTCCTTAGCCGCCTGCAGCAGGAACTAAGATTCTCACCCATAATGAAGTCCTTAGCAGTTCCTGATGAAAGCCCCATGGTTGCTATAGACTCAAGAAGTTCAAGGGCATCCTGTTTCAAGCAAGGGAACTATAAAAAAGATGGGGAGTTTCAGGTTGATCCTCCTCACTCCAGAGGAAAGAAATTTACCAAGGATGAGGAAGAGGGACATAGAGAAGAGAATGAAATTTCCTCCAAGAACTATGATTGGAAACCTGGGCATAGAAGTCAAATGTACCCAGATTCAGCAACTCCTTCCCCATTCTCAAAGATGGTGGCCTGCTTAGATTTGAAGAAAGCATCATCCACTACTTCACGTCAGTCATCTGAGACCTACTGGGAAGATATTCCCATTTTTCCTGGTGACAGCAGTGGAGCACAGGTTCTGGATAGCAACAAAGAATACAAGATTTCCATACCTCCAAAAGCTGCAATTGAGGAAGAAATGGGCTCACCAGGATCAAGTGGTTCATCAATTGACTCGGCCTTCAATGAGATTCTGGAACATACTCTTGAGGACCTTGTCAAGGTATGCTCAGTGGGAACATCACTTGCTGGAACTCCAGCATCCAGTACCTTTTCTCATGGAAGTTTTACAAAGAATGTTCAACGGCATTATTGATGCTTGCATTCTTTAACCATTCTTCAACTGACCATTTGTTCAGATAACCCTGTAAGTTCTTATGTACAAAATGTAACACAAGTTTGTGTATACAGCTTGTCACTTTGGGCACTTAATGTAATGCAAGTTCAATAGAACAAACAGCATGTGTGAACAACTGCTAGCCTCCAAGAGAGACAATTACAGATGCAGAGCAGAAGTCTGTAAGTACCTATCTGTATTAGCAGCTATTTTCAAAAAAAGGCAATCAGATGCAGATAGGTGTTCAAGGAGTAGATTGATTTCATGGACTCAACTGTATGTACAGGATTTTCACATTGTTGGGCACAGTATGTCTGTGTATCAGGACAGTAGATGCAATGGTCTTGCAGGAGGTACAAATCAGTAATGACAGTTGCAAATTATCACAACCAACTTCTTCGTGTTAAATTCAAAATTTACTGGATCATGAAGTTAATTGTTATTTGATTTGAAATTACTGAAAAGTGATTTTCGTACACTGCATCCATTGTTATCACAATCAGGTCATATGGCCTTCAATCTCGTTTGTCCATTTGACAACAACCTCTACTTGTAGTCTTTCACTGACAAATTTCATTTTATTCAGTCACTAGAAGTCAAAATCTAGCAAACATGTATAACAAAAATATATAGAGACAATTTTCGGGAATTTCTCAATCTATTTGAAGTCAAAAGATGCATTGTGACCTCAAAGGAACTGGATAAATTATAGTGTGAACATAGTAAGTTTTTAGGGTTTCAATTTTTGTTTTCAGTGGCCATCAATTTTCTAAGTGTTAACGGTGGAAAATATTCCACCACCGTTAGTTTCTCCAGGATGGCCATAGCAATAACAGCTTCAAGAAAGCTTGTGAGGATGGGTAGGAAAATCTGTTTGTTTGTGTATTGTGCAAAGCTTGTCGGTGCAGACCTACAGATGGAGGTTTGGAGCCTTGGATGATGGAAGACAGGATAATAAGGGGGTTTCCGAAGGACTGTGGTAGGTAAGTCCTTGCAAAATTAGTCCCAGTACATAGTGGGTTTTTCTTGCCTTGATTGGTAGTTGTTGTATTTGTTTCCGCTGCACCAGTTACTACACAGTGGCAATCAACATATTCTAGATAGAAATGTTTCCTATAAGGGGTTGATGCTAAGGTATGATGACAAAGGGAGGACGTCCGAGCTGTAGGTAAATGGGTGTGTACAGAGTTACTATACATCTGCAATGAGTGCAAAGATGCTTGCTGTGTCTTTCCATAATCCATGTCATGGGCCAGGTGTTTGAGTGAACATCAGAAACTTCAGTTGGGGTATTGTTGGGTTGGGAACAATGGGAGAAATGGAAAATAGAATTGGGAAGTGAATAGACATGTATAGTCGAAATCTGCACGACGATTTGCCCTTCTGAAGTGGTCCTAGTCATTCTGAGAAATATTACCAGAAATTGGGTTCCGACATTGAGTTGAGGGATCTCTGCAGTTTTCTGTTGGGAAATTCGACTTTCTTTGCATTTCATGGATGGGTTTGCACCTCACTTGTACCTCAAGCTACCTGCGATGTTTGAACGACTTTGTGTAATCCCACAGGTGGACCAAAAGTTAGCCTTTGTTATAGCAAGTTAGGAGCAAGTATTATATGTGGCAGCTGAATACCGGCATGGCATATTCTTTAGCTTCTTCTATCAAGTTTGCAGTATGTAGAAAGTTGGTAGCACTGTGTATATTACCTCTGTGACGTAATTGGCTGGAGGCAGGAGTGTTTGGATTTTTATAGATGTCGTTCAGCTTATGAAGTGGCTGTGCAAGAGCGTTAATAATTTTCACCCTTCTTTTGGATTACAACATATTCTATTTTGACCTATTAGTTTAAGTCATGGCTGCAAAACAACAATTGCGAACATACAATTAACATTTTTTCCTTCATGCCAAAAGAGCCTATTTTTGTTGGTACAAGATTTCAAATTTAGGGATCACAATTATAATTTGAAGAACTAGTCATAGAAAACAATGGTACTTATTCAGAATTGCCAAAAAATCCTGCTTGGTACAAGCCTCACAAATGGGTCAGAGAACATCAAATCTAATTACAAAGAACTCATTATTTTTCACACTTAATGTTGAGGCCATAGGCAGAAATGAATAGCATGACATCATCAGTCAGGCATTTGAACTGAATATCTAATGTGTGCATAAATCTCAGAAACCCAGCTTCAAAATTGAAGAGTAGAGATTGTACAACAATGTGGTGGATTCTGACACACTTGTAGACCATTTTGTAAGGGTGTTGACACCCATGCAGATACAGCATTGCATGCTCACAATTTACCACATCAATTACTAATTCCTGCATTAGCTGAATTCCAACTCACATTTCCAAAATTCTTCAGCCTCTTAGATTGGTCAGCAATGGGGTTTCAAAGACTTTCAAGATGTGGAAACTGAGAAATCTTCTGCAATGGTGGGACGCACTTGAGGCTGGTTGAACTCTCAACTCCGTTGCTTGCTGCTTGCAACTGAAAGCCTCTCTTAAGCCTCTCAATAACTTGTCAGTGCTGGCAATGCCCCTCTTGTTGGTCATCATCCATTGTCAGAGATGATGCTGAGCAAATTCTGCGATCCCCCCTCAAGTAGTTTTTGAGATGAGGAAAATGAGTAAAATCTTCTAACCTGTACCCACTTGAGACTGGTTCAGCTCCAACTCAGTTGCTTGTGACTGCAAGCCACTCAAGAAGTCATCACTGCTGCAATACTCCTGTTGGTCATCATCCATTGCAGCATAGTCAAAGTCATGTGACTTGGACATGAGCCTATTTAGGCGATCAGCTTTAACTCTGTCTGATGTTTCCTCTAATGCCAGAAGCTGTAAGACCTGTTCAAAACACACACCCCCAACAACATTTCTCCAGTTTCAAAAACAATAAGCAAAGTGCAAGATAACATTCAGAAGCTTTTTGCAAGGTTTACCATACACCGCATGAATTTTAGTAAACTATTGATGGAAGAGAGCAGGTATGCCAATACCTGACTCATTGAAGGGCGCCAAACAGCTGACTGACGGACACAGAGGGCAGCTACCAACACAGCACGCTGCATCTGGTTGGCATCATAGTTTTCCTGCAATCGTGTGTCTGCAAGTGCCTTGACATTTTCTGTTTCAAGATATTGTTTGGCCTGCGTACATTTGATACCATAAGCATCATCAGCTGGTGGAACATTTAGAAACACATGGTCACTACCAAAAAAGCCATTGTAAGTGCATCAAGGTTCTGGGAAAGATAGATACACACCCATACAACAAGGTTCTGTCTCTGAGCATCCACAGGTCGGCGACCAGTGACTAGTTCAAGGAGCAGCACACCATAAGAAAAAACGTCTGTCTTCTCATCTACAATTCCATGCATATAATACTCAGGTGCCAAATACCTGGGGTCAACAATCCACAACCATGTGAATTCACTACCACACCTCTAATACTTAAAACTTGAAACATGAACAGCACATTCAAATCAACTTCTGATGTTGTTCGAGGGCAAAAACGACTTCCAAGATGCTGCCAACATTCTTCAAGAACTCCAAAAAACTTAAGCATCTCCTCTGATGCCAAAGCAACAGGACCAGTAACATGGATCCAAACAGCTGGCCTTCACAAGGATGTCTGATGCAAGAACAGCTAAAATTAATTTTTGCTGTGAGGATGACTGGTTTACCCTATTGTGCCCTCAATAGGTGAAACAGTGTGATGTGTCCATCTGTCTGGAAGCCACTTTGCCAATCCAAAGTCTGCAATCTGGCCAGAGACCACAAAATGATATAATGAATATGCAAGCTCTTTGATGCGATCACTAATGCATGCTGAAATGCATGGCAATAAATCTAGAATTAGACTGTTTTTATTGCAAAGGAATAAGTTCAACCTGTGGTTCAAAATCAGGGCCCAACAAGATGTTTGAAGCCTTGACATCACGATGGATAATGCGCCTTTGGCAGACTTCATGAAGATAATGCAACCCTCTTGCCACCCCAATTGCCACCTTGTACCTTATTGCCCACTCCAGTGATGGTCCTTTGGGACCTGTTATCAAAAAATACACAGGGCACCAATGAAATCTGAAATCATCAGTCACCCTACAACCCAAAAGCATATAAAACACTTCAAACCTGAAAACAATTAAGAGAAACTTTACTGGCAATAAGTGGATATAAGATCTATGAAGTTGCAGAGAAATCTCCACAACAACAATTATAGGTAACACGACAATGAGTGCAGTCATGTCATAACCTCATGAGAGTCACTCACGAAGTGACAGACCATCACCTTCATCACAAACGGCAGTGACGAGCTGCCATGACTACCCACTGAGTTCATCAGCTCCCAACAGTGTGTACATAAGCATATAATAATCTTCCCATAGACTTGGGCAAACCATTATACACAATCTAGGTCCTGAGTTTCTGTTGCCTTTCTGGAAGCAATGGGAAGACTCAGACGTGATGTTGGCAATAAGTGGATAAAAGCTCAACATATGAACTCATACAGGAATCTTCTGGGATAGATACAGATGCTGGACTTACAGTGAAGGAGGGCTTGGAGGCTTCCATACTGAGAGAATTGGAAAACAAGATGAAGACCATTCTCTATACAGATGCCCAATAGAGTTGCTGTATTTGGATGGTATACATGGCTTATGATCCCAAGCTCAATGAGAAAATCCCTTTCCTTTCCCGCAGCATTCTCCCCACGATTATGTTTCTTTACTGCAATGAGTCGACCACATGGGAGTACTCCCTTGTACACCTTTGCATATCCACCCTTACCGACCAGATTCTCTGCAAAAATTACAATATTCTTTCCGGATTAACTGACTGCAAATCTGGACCACCCACATATATTTTGGATTGCTGGAAAACTTTCTCTCAAAACAATCCAAAGCAATAAACTGCAACTCTACATCAGCATTGAGACAAGCATCAACATGGCAATGGGTTACCTGGATCGAAATTGTTAGTGGCAAGAGAGATTTCTTCATGAGTAAACGTCTTCCAGGAGCGTCTTTGATTGCCAGCAGCTGAGAGTAGGGAATTAGCAGCATCTTGTTGACCAAGTGCCTCGTCCTCAACATCTTCTGGATTGACTAATATCGGGTCAGATATTGTCATCTCTTTCTTGCGATAAGACGATGGGAAAGATTGCCATCTTTTAGTGGCAAACGATCTCCACAACCCTTGTATACAGTGTTTTTGTTGTGGAATCAAGGATGAAATGCTACAAAAGCCTGCTGCATCATCAGCAGCAGTTGGTACAGAGACATTCCCTAGAGTTTCTCTTGTTGTTGGCAAGGCAGTCCAAGCATTTGCCTCAATGTCTGCCCCATAGCATGTGGAAGTAGGAGAGCTTCCAGCTTCAGATTCCACGCTGGAATCTGGCCCTTCGAGAACTGCTCTCGGAGAGCAACACTCTAGCACCCCAGCTTTCGAGTCCTGCGACCTTGAGGGAACCTTAACACAGGAAAAGTTGTCTTTCGAGTACAAAGACTTTCTCGCCACTGAGACTGGATTGTCTACAAGACCTGAGTCATGATCACCATCATGGTCGTCATCATCATCTTCCAGGGGAGGAACAGAACACAAGAAATGTTTTTGGAAGGAATGTATAGAGGCAGCCGATGCAGTTCCACATCCCTTGCGCATAGAAATTTCTGCGTCTGCCATCCGCATACAAGAGCAAGAAAAGAGCAATCCTCAGTCAGAGACTAAGCAAATGCTCGAAGAATGGCAAGTCTTTCCTTTCGAACCCTACTTTGGTCATCCTGTCATCCAAACCTAAAATGAAGAATAGATAAACATACCTTCACATGTTGGTGCCATGGAGACACATCCGATGGAAGAAGACTTTGCACTGCCGGCCTCTTTGTGGAATGCCGCCTTCTTGTTCTTCACAACCAGTACAGAACATCCCGATGGAGCATGTCTAGAACAGTAGCTCGCGGCAGTTTGCCGCCTGCAGCACCCAGGATAGAAAGAGAGATACCAGCGTTAGTGAGCAATCATCCTGCCACGAGAACAATGAGTACCTAGTAGCAGGAATTGCTCCAACGCAGGAATCCTCCACATAAGAGAGAAGAAAAAGTACCAGGGTTTCGCAGCAACTCGAGAAGAGGTGCCGAGGACGAGCGTAGTGGCCTGTAAAGCTCCTACTCCCTCCACCAACGCTTTCTCCATGCTCTCTCCCACCACGACTGCTACTTTAGCCTTCATCTGCCGCCAAAGAAAAATGCAGCAATTAGATTATCGCAATCCATAGCCTGCGATACAGCTCTCCTTGGAAAGAAGAAGTGCAAAGGAACATGGAGGAGAAAGCTGATCTCAATCTTTACCGAGTAAGGAAGACATACCTTGTTTAAGCAGACCAGGTCGCGGAAAGGCTCCAGCAATTCAAGGACAGCTACCTTGGCTTCATCTTTCGCCCTCTCTCTTGCTTCCTCTCCCTTTCCTGCCATTCACGGCACACATCTATCCAGTCTCAAAAGCCAGAACTTCGAGCTCCAGAATTGCTAGACGGGATTCCGAACACCTGAGGACGTACCGTGGTAACAATCGATTGCATGGAAAGAGGAGAGTTCGCCCTTAGGACAGACGACAGGGCCGCTACTGATGCCGGCAGCAGGCAAGAAAAATGTGCGACGACAAAAAAATAAGAAAAGATCAACAGGAGATATGCCTAGAACAGCAGAGAGTCATAGACTGTGCGTGCCATGCATTGCTTCCCACCTGCAATTGCAGCCTGGTCGATGAAATGGAGAGCGACTACATGGTCGCCAGCTCGTGCAGTGGTGGTGAACACCCAGTGCAAAAGCTCAGAACTCGCTGAAGGATGCAACCGCACTCCCACTACAAACTTCTCCTGCGACTTCATAATGCACTCTTATCTCTCTCAACTCTTTACCCCAGACTTGCCTCACAGAGACGATATCATGAAAACTCCGAATCACCAAACTCCTCCACACAAATCCAAATGCACACCTCGTACACGGTTCATGCACTTTCACGAAACAGGAATCCACGGATGAATCATCATGCATGCAGCAGAAATCTCAGAGCAAACAGAATTTCTCAATGTCAAAACACTAATTCATCAGAAGAACACAACTCGACGAAGGAGATCTTCACGTGCTCACATCACAAAAACAACAATGTTCGTTCTATCTCACTCTCAACTTGAGGCACACACTGAAGCTGTACGCACTGTAACAATGACATTCCAGAAAATTCTCTCACAACCTTTGAATGATCTCCATGGCCAAATTTCTTCCCAAGAACGCAGGTCCATCATCAATCTGTATCAATCTGTGAACTATACACACACACACACACAGACTCTCTCTCTCTCTCTCTCTCTCTCTCTCTCTCTCTCTCTCTCTCCTATCTGTGAGCATACACCAGGCATCGATCACTTCAAAAAGAAATGTTGATCACTCTTCTCTCCACACGACAGATCGGTTTCTCTCATTACTCTCTTACTCTAACACTAGAAAGGACCCTGACCCATTTGATCAAAAGAGTTTCAATGTCCAGCATCTATGAATAAGGTTACAATGTCCAACAACATCAAACAGCAAAAACTAACCAGTGCTTTCAAAGGTAATATGACATACCTTTAACACTTTGTCATAAAAGGGGGGTGAGGGGGGTTCTTGCAATGTCCAACCGTCATCAAAAAGCAAATCCAACCAGCACTTGAAATCTCTAACACCTTCTCCCACAATTATCAACTATAAAAATCTCATCAATCAATCTTCTGAAAGCTTTAAAAATTACATACACCCAGCAAACATTAATCTCGGTAAAACATTAATCTCTCTCTCTCTCAAAATAACTCAAAAAACAGATCATCATCATCACCATCATCATCATCCTTTAAAACACAAGACAAGTTAAAGTTTTGCTCGCACCCCTCCCCTCCCCCCTGCCCCCCACCCAAAGAACTTAAAAACTAAAAAAAAAACGGCAATATGTTGTTCGTGGCTGGTTATCTGTTATCACGATTTTTCTTCTCGTTTTTTTTTCATGTTGTTTGTTGCTGGATCTGTTATCAGATTTTTTCTTTTCCTTTTTCATGTTTTTGTTAGCACTTAGTTTGTTCAATTGTATTGTTGATGTTTAGTGATCCTTGCATTGTTCCTCATGTTTAGGGGGAAATTATGAAAACGATCACATTTCTGCCTGGATTATAGATGGTGGTGTGGGAAGGGGAGGAGGGAGGGGGGGGACACTTTTGTACTAACTTTTTTTATTTTTCGAATAGGTTGGAGAAACCCGTTGCCATTTAATGCTAAAATCCCTCTTGGGAAGCTCGCATATGATGCAAAAAATATAAAAATTTGAAGGAAAAAAAACGAAAAACAACAACAACAACAGCTTCCAAGTTCCTAAAGCATCAATATATAATCATATCTACCTCTCCATGTTAACAAAATTTTTAAAAAATTTAAAAAAACTTGAGGAAAATATTCATGACTCCATCTTGAATGGCGTAAACCGACATAAATTCAAGCATAGGATTCATTTACCTTTGTTGTTGTTGTTTTGCGTGTTTCAGTGTGTAAATAGGTGAAGTATTTCTGTGTGTGCATTAAATTGGCTACAACGTGCGAGCGGGGTATTGAAGGACACAAAGAAAAGGAGAAGTGGGGGGCCGCGGGGGCCGCGGGGGCGGGGGGTACAAGGGGTGCCCCCTAAAAAAAGCCGGTGATTTATATTAAATGCAGTTGCATGGATCCAAGAAATGAAAGCCCACTATCACACCCCCCATTTATGGGGGTTGCCTGCCTTTTTTTGTTCCCCTAATTAGGTTGGATTTATCACAGCCCTAGTTATGATTAGTGAACACTAAGCAAGGAAGGAGATGAAAGTGGAGGGAGGGAGGGGGTGGAGGGTGATGGGGGAGAGGGTTTTAGGGGACACAAACTCTGGCTCATTTATAGGCTATCACAACAATATCCCCCAAACCAAAACCAAAAAATATTTTAAAAAAGACAAGTGTAAGTACTAAAGTACCTTGTAGTGCATGCTTTTACCCTTGGACAACTCTATTAAAAAAATTAGCTACATATTTAGATTATAATATGGGTCCACGACCTTTTTGCAACTACCACAATCACATAGTGCAATCGTGCTCTACATATTACCTATATTTATTTATTTTAATCTCCCTTTCCTAGGCATGATTTGGTGCTTGTAGAGATGTGGCATTGGACTTACCCCTCCCCCCCCCTCCCCCTCCTCCTCTACCCCATCCCCCCCCTTCCTTTTCCATTTGCTTGATTTGGTTTCTTCGGCCCTTTATTGGGGACCCAAGTAACTAACTCCCTTTGATAAATAAATTTTTATAAATCTTGTAGAGTGTTAGTTGGAAGTTGGGTTTTATAGGGGGTAGTGAGTGAGCTTTGTTTGGTTTTTTTTTTTTTTTTTTGGTGAACCAATCCCCCCCTTTTATCTATGTGTGGTTTTGGTTAAAATTTTCATCTATATTTCCACTCACCTGTAATTGTGTGACATTTTGTGCACTGTTTGTTTGTGGATTGGGTGGATGGATCTCATCATGGGTGTTTTCTGACATCTGCAAAATCCAGCAACATGAGCATGCGAGAAAGCAATCTCAACAACTGGCTACTACCTCTCAACTTCTTCCACCCCCCATTGCATACCTCCTCTGGCCCATCACCACTTTAGATATCTTCCAGGTTTTGTGTAGGTACATAGCTGAAGGGATGAGTTCTGCAGATTTACTGAGCAAATGGTACATACTCCATACACCAACAAACAAATCATATCATGCCTTGGGTGGGGAGGGGGGGGGGGGGGGGGGGGGTGTACATAAAGATTGTCCCTATGATCAACTAGGTGAACTGTTAATGCCCTCAAACTTGATTTGCAAACCTTAGCCTTTCTATTCTAAGTATGGCTACAAAACAAGTGAATGTTAACTTAACATAAAATCTTCATGATAAATTGGTTTAGGTCCTAAATGACTAGCTTGGTATTAAGGGACTTGATAATACTAGAATCCTTAACACCAAGTGTGAATGCACCTTTACTGAAACTTTTAGTAAAACTCTTTAACTCAAAATGTTATAATTCAGTAAACAATAGAAACAAGTTTAACTCCATCCCTTGAATGAAATTTGCAAAAGATAAAGTGATTAAGTGTAAATAATTTCCTGTCCCACATTCTACTAAAGTAATTAAGAACTTAATTAACACTCCAAATTGTGCACCCAATTTTCTGAGCTTTGTTGATCACTCTATATTTACTACACATATGTATTGGTCCAAAAAAAAAAAAAAAAAAAAAAAAAAAAAAAAAAATCTTATCGTGCAATTGAAAATATGCACAGCAGTTTTTTGGAGCAATTGTGGAACCCTTTATCAAATAGGTGAATTTTTTTGTTAAATTATTAAATTCATATCATTTCCAAAATTATTTCAATAAAAATTTCATGCACCAACTTTGTTTCTTGAGAGTAGAAACAGCCTTTCAGCAATGGCAAACAGAAAAAATTATATATTATTATTATTGTTATTGTTATTGTTATTAGTGTATTATAGGCTAACTTTCTCCTTACAAGGCAAAATAGCACATATTACATAGTGCAGGATATTTTGGAATAAAAACCTCGAGGCAAAACTTCAGGCCAAAGTACTCTGTTTTCTTTTACTTTCATTTTACTGACTTTGCTCTTCCACTCAACTTTGTATTCCAACTGACATTTCAGGTAATCAGGATTTTGCCTGACAATTTTTTTTAACCTAAAATAAATTGGGGACTAAATGAAATAGAAAGGACGTGAGCTGTTTTAGGGCTGGTTTTTCATTTTGCCATATTAGTTTCAGGGGTTTTTTTTGTTTTCGCCATTTTTTCAAGTAGCTGGACTGCCAAGCTTCCACAAGAGGCATGAGCCAAACTTGTGGCTAGAGGTCAGACAGTAAAGTAGATTTGTGTTTGTTTTTTTTTAAAAAGAATCCTGACTAGTTCTGGCAACCTCTAAGAACTCATCATCTAAATATGGCAATATGTGCCAATTTTTCATTAGAAAATGGCGAATTTTTTCTCTTTTTTCCCAAAAAAGGCCTTTGTATTTTTCGCACTAGATTTGGTTTTCTTTTTCTTTTGCCACAATGCAAAAAATTCTGCCCCAAAAAAACAACACCGATTAGTTTGGAATAGGCCTATCTGTTTACTATTTACTTTATGGAAATGCATGTCCGACATTGCCACATCTCATATATTAAATTTTTTTTTATTTGGTATAAAATAGATAAGCAAATTTTTACAAAGTTTTGATCATTGCAAAACATTTGGTTTGTCAAGTTTTTTTTTTTTGGAGTAGAATTCTCATCACCATCCTTCGCTCAAGTGGTGAGCAAGTTTGGTAATTTTACCCACTTTGATGAATTTTTTCTCTCCCCCCCCCCCCCCCCCCCCCAAAAAACACATAATTTGTGTTGCAGGTGCCCACAATCCACACGGACGGCAGTGTAAGTCAGTACCCCCCATCCCCACCCTCTACTTACCCGTCCCCAAAATCCTCTGAACACCCTTCCTGACGTCTGAACTCAACAGATGTTCGAACAATGATCATTTGCCCCCAAACGAGACATCCCGGGAACTACCAAACAAAAAAGCTCGCAAAGGTTGTTAGTTTGTTTGTTACCTCCCAAAGCATAGGGCAGGGCTGGGGGTGGCCTTTTTTCTTTTCTTTTTTCTTAATTTAATAAAAACTATAACAGAAAACAGGGAAAATAAAAAAAAGTTACCCCATTCACATAGGCCGCTATGTCAGCAGATGACCTCTGGACGATAACCTGTTATCACATGCATCGAGTGATGCCACGTCGTAGATTTACGGTGGTGATCATGTCCCTACAGGCCATGATTTAAATCAGTTGTCTTAGAAGCAGGGTTATCTCAGGTTTTATGTTTCCAGAAAAACTATCTATAAATTCAGCAAATTCTTTTTCCAAATAAAAAAGCAAAATTACTTGAATTTACAATAGGAAAACAAATAGGATTTATCCCAGATTTTTATGGAAATAAATAACGAATTTTTTTGAATAAATCACTGGTATTGATCATTAATACTGAATTTTTCATTTTTCATTTTCATAATCATGTGGTTGGGTATGTTCATTGGAAGGGGCAACTCATTAGTTTTAGGAGTATGCAATTCTCTTGGACTCAATAATTCTCTGAATAATAAATTTGCCGGTGGAGTAGAGTGGAGTGGGGTGGGGTGGGGTTTAGGGGGGGGGTGGTTGCCTTAGGATGGATAGTTGGTACTTTTTCAAACATGGCTCAAGTGTGCAAGTTTCTTTTCCTTTTGGTTCAGGGATGTGGATAATACCCTAGTAGTACCTTGGCCAATTTGACACTAATACTATTATTTTCAAAAATGATTTTTTTCCAAAATCAAAAAATATTGTGAATGATAATAATAATAATAATAGTGAATATTTTGAAATATTCATTTTTTGAAATGATTTTTTTTTCAAAATTAAAATAATTATTCAATGGACATGTGTTGAATTGGCCAAGGTACTACAATAATAAAGTTGACAGTTTTTATTTGGTTGTGGAGTGTTAGTAACTAAAAAGAAAATCATCCTCAGGCTATTGCATAAGGTAGATAGAACCAGATTCAGTTTGGAGCCAGACCCATCAAAGAAAGAAAAAAAAAATTCGATAGTAATAGCTATTAACTCTACAAAGCCCCCAAGTTTAGGAGTCGTAATCCAATCTAAACTTGGGGGCTTTGTAGAGTTAATAGCTAGCTATTTTAGTAAAGAAAGAGACCCCCCTCTTAATATGTACAAAATTTACAAACTCTTGAACCGAAATGCCAATTAATAAGTATGTAATCTGCAACCGACATTGAATGAAAAAAGCTCTTCTTTATTTCTCATTAAAGTTCCCAACCCCAATGTTGAATCTGTGATGATCAATTCAAATCATTTACAGAGCTAAATCCTAATTAAATTCAATAATTAACTAAGATAAACCCTAATTAATTCAATAAACTAAAGTTAAATCCTAATTAAATAGATAAATTTAGCAAGCTAACACCTAATTAATTACTCCCAAACTAATTAAGCTAAACCCTATCCACTAATAAATTTCTTAAACTTCATTCATTAAGGTAAGTAATGAAAACAGCCCCCTTCCCCTCCCCTCCCCACCCCACCCCACCCCACCCAAAGTTCACGCACTATTAGAGGGTTGTCAGTCTCACCACATGCGATACTGGCGTCACCCATTACGTCACCTGACTAACTTACCCCTTTAGTATGGGCATAAATCTTTCCAGCTATTTTGGCCGGGAGCTGCCATTTTTGTTTGTCTGCTGCGCAATAAAGCGCCAAACAAGCGGCGGTTTCTGCAAGGCTAGCTAAATGGCCAAAATAGCGGTTGTGTCCAAAAGTAGCTAGCCAAGCCTAATCTAACTGAACAGTTTTATTGGTAGGCCTCTTTGGTGAAAATTCTCATTGACGGACCCCATAAAATTTACCCACTACCGGATACAGACTATTTACTATTTACCAACCTACTAATTTTTTAACTATATACCTACCTACCTAGTTTTTTACTTCATAATTAAACAGATGAGGGGTAAGGCACTAGCGGATACAGACTATTTACTATTTTACCTACTTACTAAGTTTTTAACTATTTACCTACCTGCTTAGTTTTTTACTTCGTAATTATACACAGATGAGGGGTAATTTGGTATCTCTTATTACTAGGTACCTCCTACATACCCGCTAGGGATCCGGGGTGGCGGCATCCAGACCGTTACATGCGTGGGTTGTCGTGTGGCCGTCCAACGGTAGCATTCCCGGTTATTTAGGGTTTTTGGGGAACGTGAGATTTTGGGCATTGGCTGGATTGGTATAAGCAATTAAGTGGGGCTTTTTTTGTGTTTCCGGGGCTAACTAGGACTTTTAACCATAGCTAACAATAGTGGGGGTGGTGTCAAATTTAGCGGCTTCTGGCTTTCCGCCCCTCCGTATTTTTGTGTTTCCGAGGCTAACTAGGGCTTTTAACCATAGCTAACAATAGTGGAGGTGGTGTCAAATTTAGCGGATTCTGGCTTCCCCCCCCCCATGTGCCCGCACCTGGCTGCAGCGCTAGATGTCAAAATTAGACCACCCGGCCGTTTGTTTGTCTTTTAGCACCCGTCGTTTCAGCGCCCGGTACCCTTTTGTGTAACAGGCAGCCACCGGCCACACTTCGGGTGGCTGTCAGGGCGGCCCGGCCATTGGCCGGGCCTCACCCTACCTGCAGCAGCAGTGTTTTCCTTTTCCCAATTTTGTGATGTAGCCAAACTGGCGATCATACACTAGTAGAATTTAGCAAAATTTTGGCTATATATCCGAATGAAAGTACAAAAATGTAAAAGAATTTAGGCAATAAATTCAAAATATTAGTGGTAGTGATAATTGCATCAATGAAAAAAAAAAAAAGGGGGGTTTTATAATTAATTATACTAAGCATTCACATTCAGTTTAATGGATTTTTGGAATGTTTATGTTTTTCAAAATTTGAGAAAGGATTTGAATTTTTGTAGTGTGTTTTTGTGCTTTTGAGGGAAAATGGAGAAAAATTTTAATTAAATGTCAATTTTCTGCCACACTCTTTTTTCTCACTTGGTCAATATAAATTAATGATAATATAAAGGAATTATTAATTTTTAATGTCAAATGCAAAACACTTCTTTGCACATACAAGGAGCACATGATAATCATGTTTGGACTCATGTCATAAGGTGACAATGGACAACAAGCAAAATGTGTTTTCTTCTTTACACCTCACATTTTGATGACAATGAGTCAAGTCCGCATACATAGGTGACTAACTTGTCATGCTCTCCTCTTCTAACAAGCCAAGTCTCACCTCTTGGCAATTCCTTGGCTTAGGCTACATTGGGTTGGCAATTCATTCGAATCTTGTAGTAATGTAATGGGTTGCAACTTTCAATATGCTGGTTACACCATAATTCGAACCAAGGCAACAATAACAAGCTTTGAAGGTTGCATGGTAGTGGGTTATGGTCAATGTTGAGCGAGTATCATAAATGTATTGAGAATTAATCAAGAAAACCATTGGATAATTGCCATAAGTTTCCCTTAGGTGAGGACTAACTGTTGAGACCTTGCTCGTTTATTTAAATCTCAAAAGAAGAATACCCTAACAAGGTATTTCAATAAAACAAGGTACGATTTTTAGCTAGGTATCATGAATTTTCAAAAGAAAAATTATAAGGTTTCAAGTTTAAGATAATGCCTTCACAACCATGGAGTTCAAAAACTTCATTCACTCTTATCACTCTCCAAAAACAAAATAAAAAACTCGGGCCCCACTTTGTTAATCATTTTTTCTTTTTGTGGGTTAAAAGTTAAAGCTTTTTTTTTTTTTTGGGTGACTTGTAAGTTGAGATTTTTTTAGCTTATTCAAAAAAAATTGCGGTGTTTTTATTCAATTCATTTTCTAGTTTCTTTTGTGTTGTTGCTTGGTTATTGTTCCATTGTTGTTGAATTCCTCTTGTTGTTATTTGACTTTTCTCTTCTTATTGTTTGATTTTCTTTTGTTGTTGTTTGGTTTTTCTATTGCATTGGTTGAATTTATTTTTCTTGTTGTTGTTTTTTTAATATTTTGTTTTTTAACTCTTTTCTTATTGTTGTTTAGTTCTTTTTGTTGTTGTTTGATTTCTCTTGTTACATGGCTCCTCAAAATTAAAGTACCTTCTTTTACCTATCTTTCATATGTGTTGTTTAGCTCCTCTTGCATTATAAGTTGGTTCCTCTTGTTGTTGTTCAACTCCTCTTATTGAGGCTTGTTGATTTGGTATTTTTTTTCATCTACTTTGTGCAAGTTTGGGACTAAGGAACTTGCTTCTATCATTGAGTTTTTTCTTGTGTAATGATGATGAGGTAACATTTGAATGTCCACCATTCAATTCAGGTAGAAGGAATTGATTGAAAATTCAGCAATAACCCAAAATGTTAAAGAAAACTAGATTTCAAATTTAAGCTTTAAAGGTGTGTCATTCAAATTGAAATCACATGACATTGATCACAATTGTCATGAAAACAAAAATTTAGAAATCAAGTAAATGTTTTTCTTTCATATTTGATTCTTAAAAAATGGGATATAAATATACCTTGCAAAATATTGTCACATGTTGTGTCCACCCTACATTGTAACAAGTTCATACTTGGGCCAATGGCATAGGCCACAAGTGTGAAGGCTTAAAAGTCAATTCAAGCATGATTTCCTTCCATATTTAGTTGTTCAATCAATTGATACATACATTGCACAACAATGTTCACATGTTGAGTTTCCCTATTTTGTAATGGGTTCACACTTGGGCCAAAGACACAAGCCACACTAATAGTAAATAAAGGATAATAAATATGAACCTACCACTAGTAACTAAATAATTATTACGAGGCTTTTTAGGCTAACCAAACTAGGATACTTACCCACTAACAAATATATTTTTATTAAAATTATATTCATGAATTAAATTTTAATTATTTTGTGCTAAAATGATTCACTGACGATATTATCATCAAGTAACATTTCCATTTAAAAATTAACTTTTGATTATTTTGTTATGTGACAATAATTACCCTGAATTAACAATGTTATTTTGACCTTATAAATGTTAGTACATGCTTTGAATTGTATTATAGGCTTTACATAGTTAAATCAATTTGCAAGTAAAACATTAAAACCACACTTTGATAGAACAATATCTTGTTTTGGTTTCTTCATTTTTGTGACTAACATTTTTGAAACTTTTTTGAAAAATGGAAAAATCAAATAAAAATGAAAACATAATTTCAACTAAAAATGAAACATGTGAAATTTTTCTCAATGATGTTCTTATAGAAGAAATGTTTGAAGATTATCTAAATTTAAAGCTATAGAGTTCCTAAAAATAAAACTACACCTTCAAAAGTTACATGCTCAAAACATTAAATGGAGACCTCATGGCATAATTGCATTTTGATGGGCTTTTTTTTATGTTAACAATAATAAAGAAGTTGATTGTAACAATTCTCAAATCATGCATTTTATTCTTTGTTGTAATAATCTTGTCGATGCATCTTGTTTCAAAACTCAAACAAGAAAAGGCTTAATTTCATATTACAAAATAAATGGTATAACAACTTTCAACAAACATGTGAATGCAAACCATGCCATAGTTACAAAAACATTTGAGGATGAGATCAATAATCCATTAAGAAAAACTATTTTAAAGCAACCAACAAAGAAAAGGCCTAACCTATTCGGCAAACAAATTTCCAAAACAATTTGTTATAAAAAATCCTTAGAAAACGATGATGTGTAGCAATAACATTTTACAAAATTTAGGTCTTTAGATTGTCAAAAATTAGTTGCCAATGTAGTTTGTGGAAAATATTTCATTAAAATGTCTAGCCTTACATTTGTGTCGTTGAATGGTTTTTTTTTTCAATAATGTTTTTTTCTCAAAAGATATTGTTTAAAGGAGAAAAAAAAAACAAGATTGTGTTTTGCCAAAATTATATAATGTTACACTTCAACAAGTTTTGATTTATGGATGTTTCAAGGTGCACCATGACATTTTACTCTTGTGATAAAATTTTAAGGGTTGATTAGTAGTCAAAGCATGTCATTGTTAGTTTGTTTAAGACAATAGAAATTATTGGTCAAGTCCTAACAAGAAATTGATAAAATTGTTGAATGAATATGGGTTGAAGAAGAAAATTCTTACTTGTGTAAAAGATGGAGGGTCAAATTTGAATGTTATGGCAACTATTCTAAAAGCTATTGTGAGTTGTGAATGTTTGGGTTGGAGGAAAACTTTCAAGGTTTTTGTTTAAGTTTTTTTTTCTCCAAAACTTTGCCAATATGTGACAATAAACAAAAAAGTGTGTCAAATCTTCAAGTATGTTTCTATTAAGTCCATTCAATCAAATTTGTATACATATATAATTTAGCCAAATATTTTGGAAAATGAAAATAAAAATGGAACAAGGCTCATGAGGATTTTAATTATTTTTTTAAAAAAAATCTAGTTTAGATAAGGTAATTTTTTCACTTAAAATTATTTTTACAATAATTGTAATTTTTTTATTTGAATATAGATCATTTAGATTTTTAATTTTAGATTTTAGGTTTATTATTTGAACCATACATTGAATTTTATTTATTTTTGCATGCTTGCCTCCAAAGTGATTATGTTCCAAAAAGTTTTGCAGTTTCAAATTATTATTAACCTTGTTACAATAAATAAACTTCTATTAAAATCAATGGAATAGTGTGTCCTCCTTTTACATGGCGCATTTATTAAACTATTTTTCCCTAGTTATGTTTGTGTTTTAAATCAATTGCAAGGCCACTATATGTTAATTGATGCAGTGCATTTTGCAATAACAATGTGTTTGAAATTGAAAAAAGAATCCCAACAACCCTAATCAATTTGATAGATGATGATTTTAAAATTGTTGTTCAATTGTCTTTGCCATCTCTAACATGAAAAAGGAGGTTTTGGGGTGTTGGATTCTTTCCTCTCCATTCTATGGAAATATGATGACAAAAAAACACATAACATGTCGTCTTTATGATAAACCCTAGGTTAAAAAAAAAATTCCTCTTAATATTGTGTTATATCAATCATGAAGATGTGGCTATTGTTGAGGAATATGATAAAATATCCTTATATCCCATGCTTCTCAAATGCCATAATCATTTATATCATGTGTCAATATATGAAGTCGATTGTCCATATTCAACAGTTGAAGAAGATTGCAATTTAGATACTTTTGAACAAATTGCCAAACACCAACGAACTGGTGAAAGAGCTTGTGAGGAGATAATTACAAAATTTCAAAAGATACCAAGTCGACATCAAAGATATCAAATGTTTTTTTAGTGGGGGGAGAAGCACAAATCTATTTTTCACATTGTTGGTTTTTTGGCCCACCAAATATTAGGCAATTTAGGAAAGATTTTTTAAAAAACCAACATAGTAACAATCTAAGAGAATGTCATTCACAAATGGTTCATTTGAAGAAATTGATATTTATGAGAAAAAATTGGCCTAATGATTCAAGAGTTTGTTGCAAATCATTTTTTAATTTGGTGTATTTAATTGAACTTAGATCTAGAAGGAGCTAAAATTGTATGAAGTTTCATTTGAACAAGCTGAACTTGTGGAGATATGAAATCATAGAAATTAATTATATATATATATATATATATGTCCAAAATTTTATTTCTATCTTTTCTTGGTAATTTTTTAAAAATAAAATCATTTTGTTACAAATAATTGTTGCCTTTGAAAACAAATTGGTCATAAATTTGTGAGAACAACACTTAAAAAACCAATTGAATATTTTTTTTCAAACTTTTGATACCTTGGCTTTAGATCATTTTTTATGGAGATTGTTTTCAAAAACCAATTCAATTTTTAAAAAAATGTTATGTGAGAGCCAAAATTAATAGTACTCACAAAAAGTGAAAACCGCCCAACATTAATATGATCCTAACAATGTTGGTATATCATAATCTTGTTATATGGTCCTTATGCGATTTTAATACAATAATTGGAAGGTGGAAAAATATTTGAAACAAGGTGAACAAAATAACGATCTTCTTTTCCATTTTGATTAAAGGGGCAAAAAACTCTAAACACTAACATGTGACCATATGTTTTCTCCAATTTACGTAGAAGATTAAAAATACTCAAATTTGTAAGGGTATTGTTCCATTTATAGACTATAATATATGTACTTCCAATTTTCACAATCTCAGCTTCTTGATGATTATAAAACATAAATTGTTATAGAATTTTCCATAATGACATGAAAATAATTTACATTTCTTATAAATCTAAAACATAAGAAATATATGTGCTATGAAATTATTTTCCATTCTAAATTGATATTTACATTGAATTTTTGGAAATTAGAAATATAAAATTTAAAATTTAAAAAGAGAAAATTTATTATCCAATAAATATGCATTTATTTGTATGTTGGGAAATACAATTGTAAAACTTATAACTTAACTAGTGTTTTTTGTTTTCCACACAAAACTTGGGGAATTATAAATACATGAATTTCTAGATTCATTTTTTTTCTAGAGTAAATTCAACGAATTTTTCTATTTTTTGGGGGGAAAATTTTCAAATATTTATTATATCCCAAAATTGGGAAATAAAAGAAATAAAGATCCTTGAACCTAACCCTAATATCTATACAAAAAAAATCCACATAATCAATTGTTCACATATACATGTCAAAAAAGTTCATTGGCCAAAGTCAAAAGGATGGATGAATGGACAATGAAGAAATACATATGAAGGTAATTTGAAATTGGTTTTTTTCCCTGGGTAGAAGAAATGGTCAGAAAAAGAAATGGTCCAAGAAATATTGCCATTCTTGTATATTTGAAAATTTACAATAAATTATTTCTTTCTCTACTGAAATCCACAAACCACTTTCAAAAGCACAAGTGTGAAACTTATGACCAACATTGTAGAAAAATATAGGCATACTCAATTCATATATACACAACAAAAGTGTTTTTTTATCCATAGTCCAAAGGTTGCTTGAAAAGATAATGAAGAAACACCAACTTAGGTAATTCTAAATTGGTTCTTTCCTGGGTAGAAGAATAATTGAAAAAAAATTGAACAAGAAATATTGAAGTTGTCAAATTCGGAAAAAAAATCTTTCTTTCTCAACTGAAATCCACACAACACTTAATTTTTACAGGATAGCTTACTGAAGTGAAATCCAACATCAACTCAACTCAGGATCATCCACAAGTGAGTCAGCATGGTCTTCCAATGGATGGTGTGCTTCTGGTGGCTGTTGGTTCACTCTCCCTGTCATAGTTAGGAACTAAAAGAAAGCACCTTGATTGTCTACATACTTATATCATAGTTGTAGCACAAGCTGTGTCCATATCAGAAGCATAGCCATTTTCAAAGACATCCATTTCATTCAGGGATTGTCAGAAGCACAGAAACTGACCTCAGTTTTTCAAAATAGCACCGATTCACTCAAGAATACATGTGATTCTGCAATCCCATATCACTCATTACAGGCTGAGACTGTTAACTGTCCCAGATTTTGCATTAGTTCTCACCATAAGCCTTAGTTACTAATGAACAGTTGGTTAGACCAACAAGCTTTTGAATGATGAATATGCAGTCTATCTGTGTCAACAAAATTGAACCATCTGAACTCATCAGCTGGTAATAGCAGGGATTTACTCCTGGCAGCACAGTTTGCTTACTGATCAGAGTGTCCACATCCATTAACTGGCCTCATTGTTACTGGGCAACAGCAATGCCAGTCGTGGCTTGAATCTAGCAATTCGCCGCGTGCGCTCCTCCCGTGACCTGCATATCAAGCACTGGTCTCACTTCTGAAAAATGGTTCATGCACATAGTCATCTATTTAACTGCTTTCTCTCGGTCAGCCAGTCCATTGTGTCAGCATGAAGAAAAAGCTCATGCATTGACATGTCACTGCTTGTGATGCTAATTCAAGAAGGTATTTAGGCCAGATGCTTTACAGAAAAGGCCTGCATGGATTGGGCAGCTCACCTCTTCCGCACATTTCGGAAACGGTGGATGTGTGACTGAAGCAATTCATTGGCAGTAGGTGAATCTGGAAGCTTGTCCACCTGCTCTCAACATGATTTATTACATAAGCTGTCTATTTTTGCTCATAAATCATTCCACGGGATTTGTGCTGACACTTATATAGTTCACTCACCCTACAAAGAGCTGCTAGAGATTTTCTCTTATGCACCAAATAGAGCAAAATGTAACCAGCAGAACTAAATACTAGTCCACCTACACACCTCAGGAGAAGGTAGGTCCTCATCACTCTTCTTGCCATTCTCCAAGACTTGACCTTCAGCTTTATCTGCCTCTGCGACAGTCAGTGGTTTTGGAAGAGGAATGACACAGTCCCGCAGACCTGACTGCCATTCCCAAAAAATAAATTATAAATTAATGCTTACAGCCATCACAAACTCAAGCTACCAGCAAGCAGCATAGCTCAATTTTCCACAGTTATCAGTCACCCTTGAGCAAGCAGTGGCCAAAAGATTTCCTTGGTAAACCATTCCAATAAGATCCGAAACGATATGCTGTATTCAACCTGGTCTTTTCTTGGCACATCATTCCGCACCCAGCGTCGGCAGAGAGCATACAAGGATGTGTCATCAGTCTCAGACAACAATTTCACCTGCACAAGCTCACTCGTGTATTTAAATGACAATATTTATGAAGACCTCAGCTGCTGCAACTCCCTACTGCAAATCCTACTCTGTATGGAGTACACAGATCATGCATCAAGCTTCACAAAAAATGGTACTTACTTTGCGATCCTTCACAGTGACAACAATCTGGTTTGCCATGACTCCCTCCCTGCAAAACCAGATCAAATGTAGCTATGAGGGAAAAGGCTACTGACCCAGCTGGATATGAAGTCACATTCTACATGGTAAGGTTCACCTTGTTAGTTGACATCCTCATAATACCTGTAAGGTACTTATTGTGGTGCTCACAACCCAGGTGTGACAACTTATACAACTAAGCCACAATGCGCTATCATGTACCAAAAAGTTGCAGTTATTTCATGCTAATTCCAACATGACCAACAATAGTATCCTTCCCACTAACAAATTGGCCCAGGTAGAGTTTTCACCTACAACCAACATCACCATGGACAGGTGTCGGAGTTCCAGAGACAACTGTTCGCAATACTGGAAACATCTGCACATTCCAATACCCATCACAACCAGCAAGAGGAATCACAAGTTGGACAGCATTGACAAGCCAATCATTTGACCAGTGGCTGGAGACATACCAGCAACCCTTTGCTCCCAGATGCTACAGGTGCTGCTATTACTTCTCTCCCTTGCTGCTGTTGTGCAAACTGCTGCTGAGGAACAGCTGCAGCAGACATTGCTGCAAGGTGTTGAGGACCTTGTGATGATTTGCTTTGAGATGAAAGAAGAGGATGTTGGAGAGGAGAATATACCCGAGGTGACCCTGCATGCAATGTCTGAGCTGCAACTAGTGGACCAGGTGGAGTAGCCTGCCAACCTGAGTTCCGGGAGGGTGCCCTATGCATACCTGGCCTCTGTGCCAAGTGTGGTATCAAAACCTTCTCTTGGGGACTTCCTTGAATCCGCACTGAACCACGTGCCTTTGCAATCTGTGCTCCCACAACTGGAGACTGTGCCCCTTGCAAAGGTACTAAATTCACAACTGTTCTGGCAACAGCCGGATGTATGTGACCTTCCCCTGTTCCTTCGTGTCCTTGTCTACTAACCCTAACCAGAGCATGGTGACAAGGATTTGAGCTTGCTGATGTGATTTGATGCTGCTGGTGTTGTGGCAATGTTGGAGAAAGTTGTGAAGACACAGTCAACAGAGTGCTGGGAATAGCTACTGATAGCTGACCTAAAGGCTGACTACTACACAAAACGTTCTGTGATGATAATGACTGGCTGGCCACTGCAGCTTGCGCGTGTGTTGAGGTTGTCACAGCCATCACACCATCATTTGTGACCTGTCCTGCTCTCCCTTCTCCTGTTCCCTGTACCACCTGAGATGTATGAACCAACACAGTTGTTCAACGAATCCCATCAAATTCCATCAGCAGCACAGCAGAAGGAAATATGCCAGGAATATTCTTCAACTCAGAAACCCTAGATCCACAAAAACTTCTTAACCCCCAAACCCTAAATGCAATTTGGCATGAACTGCTGTCCTGGTTGTGATGGACCTCCGCAGCAAAACCGTAATTGTTGTCAACACAGAGACCTGATCCTACCACCTCGCATTCAAGCATGGAGACTCATTCCTGGACATAACCCTACATTGCATTCCAGTGATACAATTGATCTTGTTGAAAACCAAGCAGACTCACCTGAAGTGGCGGTGGTGTTCCAGAGGGACCCAGACCAAGCATCCATGAAGCCTGTATGAAGCACAGGAAGGAACATTGGGAATCAGTATATTGGAAACTAATGCATTTCACACACCATCACTGCACATATTGTCATACTTGATGAGAAGGTGAAGTTCACATGAAGGGGCTTCACAACACATCACCACATAAGTACATATACATAAATGAACAGTACACATCAGAGCATCATACGCACTGTAGCTCCAGTGGTTGCCGTATCGTGCAACTGAACTCGAGGTACAGAACCTGGTCCTGGTGAAAAGTCAGTCGATGGAGGACTATCTGCTCCATCCATGAGAATTGCAGCCCAATTCCTGAGTTCAACCACCCATTCCAGCAACAAGACAGCTACATCTTCATATGGACTTCAACAGACTGTAAGTTGCAGGCTAAAACACTGTGTGAAGGCGAGTAACTAGGAGAGTGCAACAAGCCCTAAAGCTTCAACTCATGCGCTGCTTCTTTAGGTCAAAGCGAGAGCATCACTCCTGGCTCTCTCCACCACTAAGATAAACCGAACAATTCATTCGTCCAAATACGAGAAAACAAAAACTAAAAAAATCGACAAAACGCTCTAAGAGTCTCAAGCTGGAGAAGCAAAAAGCAAACAAAAAAAGAGAGCGGGAAGTTCGTAAAACAAGAACCTTCATCCAGAAGACAAAACCTTCGTGGCAACACCTTAAGCTGCCGCCTACTGTTCCACCATGGCTCCCGCTCGCACCAACCACGCAGATCTGTCCTTCGCGTTGATTCTCCTCACGCCCTCTGAAATCCACAAGCTGATGATCACACTACAAAACCTAAAACTCGAATGCCGATGATAAACCCTAATCACGAACAGCAAAAAGATTCTTCCCTTGCATGATCTTTTTGCAGGTATGTCTCATGAGGCATTCTGTGCTGGAAGCTTTGGATCCTATCGAGCTTGGCAAGGAATTTATTTGATCAAAGCCCGAAATTAATTTATATCATCATGTAGAGAAGGTCGATTCAGATTTAATCTTTGAAGGAAAGTTGAGGTGAGAAAGATGAAACATAGGTATTTCTTTCACGTTTGTCTTTGTGATGTTTGCTTACAACAACAGATTTCACTAGCTCATTCTTGTCGACTATGTTGCTCAGGCATCTCGCCCTCAAGTTGCACAAAGTCCGTGAAGAGGTTGAATGGCTGTTTGTCTGGGACAGCACTTGGATCAATTATGCACACAAAGTGGTTACCTACATGTTAACACAGAATGGGTCTTTTCATAAAGAGAATTTAGTCTCAGTTTTTCGCAAATTTGTCCATATTGCCATAGATCTTTTGTTACAATGCTCTTCCATGTTTTGAGTCTATAATAAGTATTTCCAATTTTGTGCAATTAGGTGGTTGTTGCTTCACGCTTAGATCAAAATCTTTCGGGCTTAGAAGACCTTGGTGTGACTAATATCCTATGCCTTTTTGCATGCACAAAGTGAGGCTTGGAATGTCATGAAAAAGTGGCCAGAAAAAGTATCTGGCTTTTGGACACTTATGTTATTTGTGTTAGTACCTTTGCCATTTCCGCAATAATTACAATATTCAAAATACACCAGACACAATACTGTCTTCCTCTTTCATGACCAATTCACTTTGAATGCCATTGCTTCCAATTATTTAGGATTCCTGTCCCATCAGTTTTGGGACCTTACTTCGAACTAACCAATTGTTGCACTACATAATTGAAAACATCAGCTATTTCTCTAATCTAACTGGTGGAATATCTCTGTTTGGGGTTCAAGGTTATAATGTCATTGATGAGTATGAAGATGCTCAAAATTGATGCTGGGTTAGGCTACAAACAAAGATCTACTTGTCTCCATGTGTTGATTTCAACTGCAATACATGCAAAACTTCATTTTGTGACAGTTGCCTGATCTCCTCATACCTTCAACCCGTCACACACAGAAATAGTGTGAGAAGAAAGAAGGCTTATGGGGTTCTTAAAATTCAATGGCAACCTTGTAGCTGCAAGATATGACAGTACAAAGATTTTTTTTTGAAGGGCCCACGAAAGCAAAAGAATTGTCTGTGAGATGCATTGGAGTACTTTCTGTATCAGTACTTGAGTGTCTGCAACCATGAGATTGGGATTCTACATGCATGTTTGATTTGTGATCTCTCTCAAGGAGCCTCCAGGAATTGCACCCCGGTTGTCAATTACTGGATTGTTTCTCCGTGTCTTGACTAAAAATGGTCCAGTCTTGTTGTGTGACTTGAGAAATCGATCAATGAGTGGTCAATTTGCATGACTTTTTACAGAATATATGAACAATAGGGAAATCCTCATTATATTCACACATAATGCAGCCCCCATTCATCATTGAGAAGGGCTTTGCAACTTCTTGTTTCTTGTGAAACATTATATGGGGTTAGCAGTTTTACCATGTTAGAAATTCAAACAGTATGCATCAAATTTTAGCAGATACACATGCAATCTCAGGGCCATGTATATAATCTCCTGTTTCCTATGATATGTTGTGACTGTCATGGATGCAAATTCCTCTTAGACCGGCTGCACTTGGCTACAAACCCATTTCACATGCTTTTGGTTAATAGACAGATAAATGGTCTCTAAACTATGAATGGCTTTGCGATCAAAGACAAAACCGGGGAGTGGAGCAAATTAGATAGTCATCTCTGTCAATCTCTAAAGAAACTGTATGATAACAACAAAATTCGCTTCTCCATTTCATTATTTGATTACCATTGCAATTTCACTGCCCCCAAAAAGACTCATAGCAAAGAATCTGAAAAACTTAGAACTGCCAAAGATAATCCTACTTGTTTTCCTAGTTTGAGAATCCCTTTCTGTGGAATAGAGAGTAGACAACAAATCCACCCAAGTTGTTTGCTCATATAATCGCAGCTTCTCGGAATCAGAAGATACTATCATTAAGCAAACTACGAAACAACAATTACTGTAGACATTTTGACATCAGATTTGGAATGAAGTTACAGGATTCTGATTAAGAATTTTTCGGGTAGGGGCCGCGCGAACGCGAGCCCCTGCTGCCACAAATTACGACGTGCGTGCCCCCCGTAGAGAGATGCTAGAGTCGTCCAATCCGTCGTGCAATGGACGAGATTTCCCTAGGCCATCAGCCATCTTGACAACTGATAAACCCCGCCCAGGTAAGTGCTTAGCCCGTCGACGACAAGGGTATATATATACCAGGTTCCAAATCTCCATGCACTAACTATATGGGACAACAGAACCGAGGCCGCTTTCTTCCCTCGTTTCTCCTCTCTTTGTGGAACAATGCAATGGGTCCGTGGTGCTTGAAAGGTTATTCAAGTAATTGGAACTTGCTTTCTTGTTGCAAATTAATGGGATTTCTGTGTTTTCGGTTTGCAAATTGCTAGGGATTCCTCAAGTATGCAAAGTCCCTCCAGAAATCCTAAAACGCCTCTCCCCTCCAAAATCCAAAGGTTTCTCAGCTGCATCAAAAGCCCCATCGACTGACTGCTTGTGCACAAAAGAAAACCTTCTCACTCATATACACCTGCCATCCCATTGCACAACTTATAGAACCACAATAAGAAGGATAATACAAAAAACTGCAATCTTATTGCATGGTGGTTAATTATTGTGCACTGCAAAATCCTGTGTAGCTAATTTTTTGAACCCAGGAAACCAATATTCTGGTTGCAATTTCAGCTAAAAGTTAACCATTCTTTCAAAACAAAATGCTCTCAATAGAACCATACTTTTGATGCACTCTAATGTTTCCTGTCTGTGAAGAAGACCCATTGTGGCATTGTGGTGTGTGGAATGTTATGAAAACCCTACCCCTGCAAGCACCATCCCTTCCAAGTTTCAGGCCCTATTGTCTCTGTAGAAAGTTCTCATGCCAAGGTTAAGTAGTTACAGTTCTGCAAGATGCAAATCACAAATAGCTCATACTAACAATGTTGTTATTGTTACCATGCAGGATTGGGTGAGTTCCAGCACCCGCACTCATACCGAGGCAAAAACCCCCCATTTGTTTTTGCCAAGTTCAAGGGTCTCTTTATGTGCCACTTCAGTCTGCCACATAGAGCATCACATTTAGTATAGTTTCAGATTGAAGAATTACACTGTGATGTTGTATCAAGGCAAGATAACTGCAACTGTAAATCCAACTCTGCAACTAACCACTGGCTGTGTACTAATTGTGTATTTCCTCAGATAACAGAAGGTGTTCCTGAAGACTCCAGTGCAAAGTCAGAGCCTCTGAAGGACAAATCATTCATTCTTCTGGGGTCTCCATGAGGCAGGACTCAATTCAAGGGCTGCAACCAGATGTCATAATCATCTGGATATGGTGCGGTACAGAGACTATCTACATAATCAGCAAATGCTTTCAAGACAGCAGAAACCTCCCCTAGCTGCTGCTGGATTGCCCTTCAAGCCCGAACTCTGTCCCTCCAGCACAAGGCTGCCTCCATGCTGTCAAATTCAGGAATGGCACACCCCAGATACAAAAGAAAGGAGGTAGATCAAGCTCTCTGCATCAGATGCAGGGCATAGCCTTCCCTCGTGAAGAGCAGATGTGGAAGAAAACTCTGGAGAAATAGCAGGGCTATATCTCTCTTCCAACACAGCATGCCCCCAATCTGTCAGGATGTAATCATACTCACCATTCTCCACTACAAACCACATCGCATGCTCTGGGCTTATGTCTCCATGTTGGATCCCCACTGAGCACACTATGCAAAGCAGACAAACAGACATGGCAGCAGCGAAGTGTTTCATCTGCAGAAATCCAGCATTCAATTTCCACTGCTGAAGCAAGTGCCTCACCGACGGGGAACTTCACTAAACACAGGTGCACCACACCAAGGATGATCCATCCCCCATTTTTTGGCCATCATCAGTATCACACTCCAGATGTCTCTGCTGCAATTAAGCACTGTATTCAGCTGTCATCTCTGCCACAGCTTTCTTTGGTGGACCCTGACATTGTTCAATCAAATAAAACAAGGTCAAAAAGAGCTGCAATGCACCAAGATCACCCAAGTTTGCATTGCCGAATCAGTGATGGGAAATATACATCTATTAAAAACTGATCAGAAGAGATCAGTACAGAAACAAGAGCAAGTATATATACACTAGTCACATAAGAATCTAGAAGGAAGAGAACTAACTAATTTGTCATAAAGCAGACAAGAGTTAATGAATGAATCTATCTCAAGTTGGATGAACAATTTGTACCCAATAGCCCCTTGCAACTTGAGCATAGGTAAACCTTGCTTTCTAATACTATTGATTTTTGGCAACTCTACATTTTAATTTCTAATAAATGAAACTATAAGCCTTGCACCTAGATCATCTCGATGTTTTTGGAACCTTTGCTTGCCTAGAGGTTTTGTCATAATAGCACTAATTTGGTCATTGGTAGGAATGTAGAATAAGTCAACTTCTCCTAAGAGAACATGTTCACCAATGTAATGATGCCAAATTTCAATATGTTTGAAATTTGCATGGCAAACAAGGTTTCTAGCCCATTTTAGTTTTGTTTGATTGTCACAAAATAGTGGGATGTTGTTTGGTTGTTTTCCTTCAATTCTTCCAAGCAAAGTGCGAAGCTAGATTGATTCCTTCACACCTTTAGCAATGGCCTTGGTTTCTACATTAGTGGAGGATAGAAAGATTGACTTTTGCCTTTTCGATGCCCATGTGATGGGACCACCTACAGATTTAAACACATAACCTATTATTGATTTGCAGTCATCTTGAATATTTCCCCAATTTACATTAGTGTAGCCCATGATAGTTTTGTTTTCATTTCACCCATAAACAATCCCAAAATCAACAATTCCCTTGAAATATTGTAGAATGTGTTTAACAACCCACCAATGTTTTTCCTTTGGGTCATGCATGTACGTGCTAAGAACTCCTACAACAAACAAGAAATCTAGTTGACTATTGAACAAGTAGATGAATTTTCCTACAAGTCTACAATAAACAGAGGCGTTAAACAATTCAATATCTAATTCATGTCCTAGCTTCAAACCTTCTGGAAAAGGAATTGAAGTAGGATTAACATCATCCATCCAAAATTCTTTCAATACAGATAGGATGTATGCATGTTGAGTGAACATCAATCCAACTTTTAACACAAGAAAATTCAACTCCCAAGTAAAAACGTAGAGAACCAAGATCAAACATTTAAAATTTGTTAAGGAATTGGTGTTTTAACCAACTCAATTTTGCCTTGTTGCTACCAGTCCAAAGAAGATCATCAACATATAGGATTAGTAGCAATAGCCCACCATCATCATGTATGTGATAAAAGCTTTAATCCGTTTCTATTTAGGAGAGTCCCAATTCGTGTAGATAATTATCAATCTTTTCAAACCAAGCCCTTGGAACTTGCTTGAACTTGTATATAAACTTCAACAATCAACAACCTTTGTTTTATGAATTTGGGTAATTGAATCCTTCGAGGATGAATATGTAAATTGGTTATTTTAAATTGTTGTTCAAGAATGCAATTTTGACATCCAAATGTAGAATGTCCCAATTGTTATTTGCTGCCATGGATAACATAATGTGAATGGTATTCCATTTCGCAACATGTGCAAAAACTTCATTATAGCCAATTTTGGTTTTTTATTGAAATCCATGTGTCACTAAGCAAGTTTTGAGCTTGGTGGGCTTACTATTGGAAACCACTTTAATCTTGTACACCCATTTTGCATTTATTAGATTAACACTTTCAGGAACATCACAAATTTCCCATGTATAGTTTTTTAACGTTGAGTTTCATTCCCATTATTAATCACTGCCCTAGATGAAAGTCAACTTTGGTGAACATAAAAGGTCTAGTGGATTCTTTTGCGACAACAAAAAGTCATCCAAGGAATTCAATGGTTGTTCCTTGGTTTGGTCAATCACACAGATGACATTGTCATGTAGACAACAAGAGATCTAATGAATGTAGGTTGGTAAGATGTGTCCAAAAGGTTTAGGAAATGATATATCACTAAGCATGGTTATCAAAACATTAGATGGTGTGATAGATTGGTTGTTTATATGTGGTGCAACAAAATCGATGGGAATCAACTATGCTACGGTAGAATCAACAAGAGCCACCCATGTGTTAACAAAATAAATGGGAGCTAATTGTGCATTTAAAAAATAAACAACAGTAAATGAAGGTAGTTTGTTTGAATCTTCAACAAAAGTAGGTACATGTGTAATCATCAAAACAATGTTGTCACATGCCACAAATGGTGTTAGGGTATTAGTTGTTCCAAAAACTCCAATGATAAAGTGTTGTTCTGATGAGTTGGGAATGATTGATGAATATCTTTCCTTGTATGTGTAAGATAGTTAAATCATCAAATCTAACATTTTGCATGATTATGATTTTTTTTTTCTTAGGCACCCAACAATGGTATCCTTTTGTTTCCTCACATCATACCGTACCAACTATTTAATTTTAACTTTGGGTTGTGGCTTATTTTGCTACTATAATTTTGCCATGATATTTATTAACTAACAAACATTTTTTATCATTGAAAAAAGCTACACAACTTTGTTCAATCATGTACCCTATGGAAAGCAAGAAAATTTATAGACCAAAGATGTATAAAACTCTAACACATTTTTTATTTCTCTTTATGGTAAAATGAAGTTTATAATTCTTTTGCATGTGATAACATGATTGTCACAACCCTAGGTTTGAGAGAATGTGAGGATGAAGATTCACACTCCCAAAATGGGAACTTTGGAGTCCACTAGGACTCCTGAACCTTTAAAGAACGATTGCAGAGGCCAAAACACCTCACATTGGGGAGTTTTTTATATCATTGGAAAGTTATTGAAGTGTAGATGTCTAAAATGGGTTGCATGACCCATTTGGACATCTACAACACAAATTATGGCAAAAAGAAAGGTCGGGGGTCAAATTGGCAATTTGACTCTTGACCACAAAAAGTCAGGAATCGACCCAACCCCCATGCGTGTAGGTGGAGTGCGACACACCGTTGGAAAGCTCTCGACAAGAGCTACAACTTTGCTTTAGATTTCATTCTGATCAGAGGTCTAAACGGGGAATTATAGTCCTACTAAATTGTAGGAGTCCAAACCTTGACAATTTTGGGACCCCTCCTTGGGAGTCTCGAAACAAAAAGTCATTTAGATGTAGGTGTCGTAAAGAGTTATAGAGAATACTATATGGGGGAAGGTGGTGGCTTCCCTTGAGTCCGGGCCGTGGTGAGTCTTGTGAATCTAAGTTGCCTGTGGCTTATCCTAGCACCAAAGGTGCTCCAAACGATGTACTAACCAACTCGTTGGTTGGTTTGATGCAAATTCGAGGGAGTAACTAGAATGCTTGTCACCTTTCCTAGTCCCATCTTGGAGCTTCAACACAAGCCTCTAGCTCCTAACCTTTCCATTATTCATTGCTTTAAATTCATCTTGAGTTTATCAAGGAGCTTGGGAGCGCGTCAATGACTCTACCTTCCATCTATTTTCAGATTACCCCTACAACTTTCTCTGTTATCGAAATGCTCTCTCGTCCCACTCACATATTTGGTGGTTCTAAAATCAAAATACCAATTAAAATCCTTTCCTTTGACATCAAATGTTGTAGTCGTAACTTCAAAGACATTTTCATTGAAATTATCATCGTTTGAGAAAGCAACATCCAATAGTCTTTTTTCATGAGTCCATAAGATTTCATCTTCAATAACATTTGTTGAATTTTTTTGTTTTGACATTTTCTCACGCTTTTTAGCCTCCAAATTCTTAATGTCAACCAAATGTTCAAGGTAAAAACTTTTCCAGTGGCTAACATCCACAATAATTACATAATCCCAAAATTTGTTGATTGTCATTATTACCACCATAGAAAGTGGGACGTATAATGTTAACACCAAGAAATGGTCTTAACCAATGGCATCATGTTGATGCCATGAAATGGTTTCAGTGTTGGTCTTTTGTTCAGTGGTGTATTATAGTGAAAATAAATAACCTTTAGTAAGTCTTGGCCTCCTTTTCTAGCATGTCATTTACTCTTTTCAAGCAAAAGGGTAATTTTTGGGTGTTGGAAATCAGGAAACTTAGCTTAATTACTATATTGTTGCATAAGGGAATCATAATTGTCAGGTATTGCCTTCATCATGACATGAACCAAGTTTACAAATGGAACCTTGATACATAACTTCAACAATTGTGCGAAAACACTCGTGAATTCAAAAAAATATTTTTCAAAGGTGTTTTCCTTGATCATCATAATGAAACCAAGTTTGTTTTGGAAATGAAACTTATGGCTATTGTTGGAGATTTTGAAATTAATCTTGAAAAAAAATAGATAGCAAGGTTAAGACTTTCATTGTCATGGGCTTGCATGATTCGTTACTTCAAAATGTCATTGGAGCAAAAATAGCAAAACAAACTTGGAATTGTTTCCTAAAAGTATATGAGGCTAAAGGTTTAACAAATAGGTTGTTTTTGAGATGTCAAATTTTTTAGTACAAAATGAATGTCATTCACAATATGTTGGATCACAGTAACAAAGTTAAGTCCATCATTCAACAACTTGAAACAATAGGGGTGAAGCTTGAAGCAATGACCTTGTGATGGCGTTGTTGTGCAACTTGCCAAAATTTTACAACAACCTAATAGTAGCTCTAAACTCAAAGGCAAAAGTTGATTTAACATTGAATTTGTTAGAGCTAGACTCCATGTAGAATTAAAGAAGGATGTTGAAGGTTTGAGTGATGAAGCGTCTAATTTCACTACTCAAAATGTGGGTGTAGTTCATTAATCCCCCATTCACTAGACTAGTGCATTCATTGCTTCTTCACTAGTCCCCATTCACTAAACTAGTGAATTCATTCAAAATCCAGTGAAATCACTTGGTTTACAAGGACACTTTTTGTTGTAGTGTTTGGTTGCTTTCACATCCAAAACCACATTTAGCAACTTTACAACATATCAAAAGGTGGCCACTAAGAGGGACAAGAAAAAATATTAATGTAATTATTGCAAGAAACCCGACTGTTGGGTTTGAGAATACAAGAAAAAGGTAGCAAACTTGAAGAAGCATGCACATACCCAAAAAATAGCTACCATAGCTAAACAAACATTTTTTGCAAGGACAAATGCTTTAAACAACGAATTTTGGTACATTGATTCGAGAGTTTTTTGACATTTGACATTTCAAAAATATATTTTTTCTAACTACAAGAGCATCCCCAAACGTCCATCTACATGGGCATTATGGGTGTAGTCTAGGCCTCATAAATTTGTGCGTTCACACAAATCAAACAAAATAAGTTAATTTGTGCATTCTCCCTTGGTTAATATTGTGCATCCATGGATCTTTATGATTATGACACCCTTGGAGCAAGAAAGTGTCATTTATTGTTGTAACGCATGGATGGGTGGCATTCGACACTTACAAGATTGGAATCTGATTCATCTGATTACATTGGAATATTCCCTCTAACGTCAAATCAGTCATGGATGAGTGATTGTCATCTTTTTCCCATTTCAAAATGGAGAAATCCGATTCGACTGATGTTGTGTTTAGGAACGCCATTGCCAGCCCACCGCAAAATTGGTGTAACCGATTGAAAGGGACACCGATCTTGTCCCACGCTTCATTGAAAGACACCGTGTGCTTGTACGAGTTAATGATCTGTTCAATGTGTTGGTCATTGTTGTATCGCTTGCTTAGATCGCGCTACTCAACTTCAATTTCGTCAATCTCCTCTTTAGACCAAAAGCGATCAAGATGGGGTCGATAAATGTTTAACACATTTGAAATGAAATGTCACGGTGCCACCTTGACGAGCTCATGCGACACAACATGCGGCGCATCAAGTTCGTTCACGTTATTGTTGTTGTCCCACTCGGCCTTGACACGGTCGCATCCAGCAACAATGAACAGAGCAAATTAAGAAATTTGCAACACCACATCCTTCTGGTTATTCTCATCAAGGCTCGCATAACATTCCTGACTAAACGACGCCTGATTTTTAATGTGTTTGATGATGTGCTGGTGCTCAACACACCAATTGCCATCAACATAAAATTTGTTTTCAATGTCTACTTTGTCGTCATTGATCTCGATGATGTCTTTAACTTTGAACATACTGATCAACAAGTGCTTGAGGAGCTTAATCTTGATATTCTGTTGGATGATGATGAACGATCGGTTCTGTAGTTGGACAACAGTTTTGTTGATCTCGTTGATCGCTGGTGCGACGGCGAGCGTGATTGTCCACCACTTAGCCGATGGTAACTCGAAGTGCGCATGGGCATCTATGTGCTCGACAATCTTGTGTCGATGTGAGATGTAGAACTTGAGTGTGCTGTCAAGATGAGCCCATCGATTTGTCTTCTTTGGGCACATCTCGCCGTTCATATCCATGATGAGTTTCTCTTGGCGATGCAGATGCAGGCACCATTTGTAGACGACCTCGATCCACTACCCATCTTGAAGCAGGGCAGCCACATTCTTGATGACAATGTCAATCTGATGTGGCACGCACCAAATGCGCAACACTGGGAACTCGGCAGCTTGCTCGAGGCGAATCACAACTCCATGATGGCATCCAGTCATTCTATTCTCACCATCAGTTGACATAGACATGAGCTTGGCACGCCAAATCGTCGTTGTGCCGTTCAACGCATCTAGGAAGCGGACTATCAAGTTGAAAATGTTTTCGGCAGTGTGCCGCTCAAACATTGGGATGGCGACCACGTGCAGATTGGAGAAGATGTCGTTGACACAAATGCGGATGCGCATGTCAAAGAACGAATTGTTGCGATGCGTGCTACCATCCCCAACGATCGAGAATGCCCAAACCGACGGGTGCAGCAACAAATTTGCGATCTTGTTCAAGTTGGTGGTGACCAGAGCTCGAACGTACTGGCCAACATTATGATCATTGATGCCACCTAGTTTTTGCATTTTAAGGCGGTCCTTGGCGTGACGGATCGCGGCAACAGTTTGTCAGAACGACATGCCACACCCAACGTAGTCGATTGCCAAGAAAAAACGCATGTTGTTTGGGATGTCGAATGTGTACATCTCATTGTCCTCATCGAGCTTGAAGAACTTCATCGCATTACGCTTCAAAGCAATCTTCTTCGCTACTTTCTTGCGGATCCGCTCCATGTTCATGTGGTGGTCTTCCTCATCCTCCTCTTCGATCTCATCAACGCCAATTAGGATTTGATCTTCATCGCGGTATAATAACTCCTTGATGATGACGTTAATGATTGGCAACGAGATAGTGAAGTGGATGGCGTCCTGGTTGGTGTTGATGTACATGTGCATCGTGTTTGCACACTTGATCTTGTTGTCAACAGAAAGCTCTTTGTATTCTTCCCATGTTTCGGCATGTTGTTTTAGGTGCGACAGATAGTGTTGTTTGATGAATGGCGCTTTGAAGATATGAATATTATCAGTCAGCTTGCGTTTGCGACTTGTCAACTCAACATGTCGGCCATGGTACACACATAACAAGTAGCGCACACCTGTGATGACCAACATATTGCCTTTCTCTTCGAACTTGACGATCTCCAGACCAAACTCCAGTGCATGCTTGTGTTGGAACGACATAGTGCGTTTGGTCGACTTAGACACGGTGATAGCACGAGCTAGTCTGCCTTTGGTCTGAGACCTCTATGCACTCACTCACTGCTATCATGTTATGGCCCTCTTGGTGTGTTTGGAAATACAAAAATGTTCCCAGATCCCATAAAATACATGCGGTGGCAGGACATGCACTTCCCGCCGCGCTATTGCCGCCTCAAACATAGACTGTGCGCATATGTTTTATTTTGTGCATCGACACTACCCTTATTTGGTGCACTTTGTGCGTCTAAAAATAGAATGCACAAATTTATGAGGCCTAGTGTAGTCACACTAACACAAACCACAACAAGTGTAACCAATGTTCAATTTTTCACGTTTAAAAATGGTAAATTAATTTAGTGTCAAAAGTTAAGTTTAAATAAATATTTATGTAATATATGTATGTAAAAAATAAATTTATTTTACATCTATAAAATAATAAGTTTATTTTAAAATAATATTTAATTAAAATATCTAGATTAAAATTTTACATCATACTTAATAGGATTAACAATTTATAAATTATATAAAAATGATTTTATGATCCATTTATAAATATTTTATGTGGATACATTATATGGATTCATATGCTTAAATTAAAAGTTATTTGTAAAATTATGATATATTGCAAACAAAATTGTATAATATAAATTCCTAGATCAAATGAAGTTTTAAATATGAAATATATGTATGTATATAATTTTTTCCACAATTTTTTTTCCATTTACAATTAGTTGTTTAAATTTATTTTTTCCAAAAAATGGTCATTTAAATGTTATTCAATCACAAAATTCAATTTTTTTTCTTTTAAAATGAATTTACATTTTCTTTGAAATTTTTATATAATTGTGTACATTATTGAAGGAACTTTATGAATAAGGTTTCAATTTTTTCATTTGGGCAAATTATCAATAAAATATGAATTATAAAAAATGATGTTTTGTGTAATGTTTAAATGAAATATGGTCTAAATAAAATAAACATTATAGTAATTACATAATAAGTTGGGTGGTTTGGTGGTAAAGGAGTTGGACTCCATCCTTGGGGTCCAAGGATCAAACTTCATAAATGATATTCATTGTGGTTAATGATGGAATATTGATTAAAGACTATTTCGGTTAAATTAACCCAAGTATTAATAAGATGAAAATTAATGAAATCATAAATAAAATATCATTTATGTTAAAAAATGTATAGTTTAAAAAAGTAATGTTGCCCAAGGTTTTTAGGTCCAATTTGTAATAATAAAAAACAATAACACAATGAGTAAATTATTACTAATGATTTCACATATGTCTTTTATGTTTCATAGATGAATTCTACCACATCATGTTTTAAATGACCATGGTTTTAAATAATTTGTTCATAATGATTTAAGGCTATTAGTCATTTTTATCTTTTATGATTGAAATATTAATTGCAAAATTAATCATATATTTGAAATTTTCTTCTAGCAGAACCAATAAACAATAAACTTCAACCCAATTTGAAGTTTGGAAATGGATGAAAATCTTGAATTCCCCACAAAATATGACATTTTGCAATACATAATATATGTGTTTGTAAGGCATTCACTTTCTCAATTAACCCAATGAACTTGTAATTATAGTCACAAAATTCAAAAAAATATAACCTAAGAATTTTTTTATTGTGATTTCATAATGCAAGTTCAAAGTTTTGTTAAATATAATCTTGTAAATTCATCCATATCCAAGCACAAGAACCTCTAATGTTGGGTTCATAATTGGTTCAAGAAATAAATTAGTTTTCCTCTAATTACAATGTTATTTTGACATTTAAATGATATTGTTTATTTCATAATCTCACCATTGCATGTTGGAGGCCATGACATTGTTAAGGACATAAAGAACCATAAAAACAAAGGTTAAAGGAAAGGTCTAAATTTAACTTTCAAGTAAAGAATAAGATAAAATTATGTGATTCAAAAATAAAAGCACAATAACTATGAATATGAACATGAGATGTGTAAAACAAACGTGAAAACATATTTTTATTATGCTAACATATGCAAACATGAACATGAAAATAACATAACAAGGCTATGGTGTAAGATCATGCTTAAAACTAATGTTAAACATATTAAAGAAAATGAAAGGTCCTACTTTTATTTATACGCCTATGGGGACTTAAATCAAAAAAAATTCCAAAGATGTTTTTATGTGTGCATTGAGTAAATAAGCTTTTTGAGAACCTTCCTAACTAAAAGTTAACTAAAAATTAGCTAAAAATTAAACTGGGACTTAACTAAGAGTCAATTAGGAGTTAATTATAGTTATTTAAATTTAATTAAAGTTAATTAAGAATTAACTAGGATTGAACTATGAATTAACTTGGATTTAACTATAATTAAACTAAAAATGTATAAAAAGTTAATTAAAAGTGAATTAATAATCAATTGCAAGCGAATTAAAATTTAATTAGAAGCTAATTGAGAACGAATTGAAATTAAACCAAAAATTAAATGTAAATCTATTACAAGTCATGGATGATCATTCAAATCAATGAACTCCATGGCATTGGCATCCATAACAAATATTGCATTTGTCAATTAATTTATTGGAGCAAAATGTTTTCATCCAATAAATTTTGAGGATGGATATGTTTATTCATAACAAAACATGGTTCCTCAAGAGATTTCACATCATCTTGTATGAATTGGTTTTTTGCCTTCAACATTCAATGTTGCTTTTATATTTCTATTCATGGGGTAAAATTTAGGAGTGAAGTTGTTATCAGCTTCCTTTTGCCATATTGATTGTGCAATGTTGGTATCTCGTTGATAAACAAACAGCTTTGCAAATAAAATGCCAAAGATGTTAAAATTGTAAACTACAAATAGTTATAAAAATATAATACTCTAAACAAAAGATCAAATTGGGGAGTGGTCAAATTAGGTGTGAATGATACACAAGAATTCAAACTCATAAAAAATAAGACTAGCATAAAAATGCATGCCCACTTTAAATTGCAAATTGTAAATATATGCAAAATTGTTATATTACAAACATAACACCTCAATAAAAAACGATAAAACTTAAACATGGAGAGATGCACAAAAACTCCACTACATAAAAATTGTATAAAAACATGTTTTCAAATTGTTGACAAATGTTGATTTATTTGCTCAATTTTTTATTCTTTAATTTAACATTGCAATTTCAATTCATTTTTCACATTTTGAATGTTACCTAAACACATTCTTTAACAACACTCCAACATCTCTTGCCACATGAAATGCCATGTCACTTACTTTTTTGGCCTTTGCATTTGCACAATCTGTATGTTGTTTCAATGGTATTACAACCATTGGAATGCCTTCAAACAATGAAAATCATTCAAAGAAATATGTGTTAATGTTTTGGTTCTCCTTATAGAAATAACCCAAATTCCTCCTCACATGCACTTTACTATGCACATTGCATGTACCAAACATGTTCCAAAATACAATATAGGCTTAAAATTGCATGTACCAAACATGTTCCAAAATACGATATAGGCCCTCCCCCCCCCTCCCCCTCCCCCCCCCCCCGGGCAAGTACCGCCCGGAGATAGCAACCGGCAGAATTCCACCACCACCTCCTAGGGTTTCACGTGAAGGGTTTTGCGGCCCCCTTGATTTCTCATTGCTCGTTTGCTTGTTCTGGAATTGCTGGCTGTTGCGCACCTCACCTCTCTTGCAAGCTTTTGAACTCACCTCCGACTAAGCTCCATTGCTAGGTATGCTTGCCAGAATATGCGCACAGGGTGGTATGCGTAGGCTGCTGCGGACTGCAGCGGCAGCAGCCGCTGCCATGCCCGCTAGTACGCGTGCTCTCCAACTGGATCGTAGTCCGCGTAGCTTGGCGGGTAGCGCTGGTGGCGTCTTGGAAGATTCTGTTTATTGTGATTCTTTGTTGCCGGCATGGACGATCGAAACCAGTCGGCGGATGAGTTCGGCGGTGGAGACGACGACGACGACCGAGGACTCGTTGCTGCCGCACTGGTCGCTAGCGGAGGAGGTTTTATTCGAGAAGAAAGTAAGCGCGAAGCGAGCGGTGCGGCAATCCGTGGCGGTGGACGTCGCTGTGGAGGAATTTGGGGACGAGAAGGCGTTACCGGTGTCGGAGAAGAGGAAGAAACAGGCGAAAAGCGCTGTGGAGGAATTGGCGATTGATAGCCTCGGTGTCTCTGATGAAGTTGTCGATGCCCTTGCTAAGCGTGGAATCACTCATCTATTTCCTATCCAGGTTTGTTACTCTTTTTTTTTCTGGTCTTGCACCCATGGCATTGAGTAATGGAATTATGCCTCCCCGTTTGTAGCTCCTTGTTAGCACCGTGGGTTGTGGTCGACAAAGAGTATGTGAAATTACGTATCCTCTCTGTAACCTAATCAAGCTCTTCATGCATGTTAACGTATTCTATTTACCTTTGTGCGTCATGCATGAACGACATCTCGATTTTCTACGTCTGATTGAAGTGATTGAGCCTTAGATCTTTCAATAGATTTTTCCTCTTTTCTGACGAGTCCATGGTTAATATGCAACCCTTGTCAACGGATTTCAACATCAATCTTGCGAAGCTTTCTTTCAGAAAGCAATCTTTCTTGTTCTGCATTTAGCCAGCTGTCCATGATATAGGGTTTATGGGTCCCTTGGTAACTTGTTGTTGGCTCACGTGCTGCCACTTGCATCCTAGATCTTGCTCACTGTAGGCAGCATCCCAGCTACATTGTGTGGCACTTGATCAATCAGTGATCCCTGATGTTTTGAATCCCAAGGGTTCAGGCCAACCTTAGTGCTGCATTAGGGCTGTCAGGAAATGTGCATCTCTGGAAAGAATGCAGTAAAGCTGAATTAAGGATTGAGCCATGTATGTGTGCTTGGTACAATAATAGCAGGTTGGGATGACTGTCTACAGAGGGCTGTTCTGGAGCCTGCAATGAAAGGGTGTGATCTAATTGCCCGTGCAAAGACTGGCACTGGCAAGACCCTTGCTTTTGGTATCCCGATCATCCGGCATATTGTGAATGAGAATGAGGCACACCAGGATGGCAGGTCTGCTCTTTTTGTTCTATTTTCCTTTGAGGCATCCTACTTAGGTGTTTCACCAAGAGTTTGTAATGTTATTGATGGGTTTTAGACAGTTGTGGCATTGGATATTTTTAGCTTCTGTGGATTTGAGCTCTGGTGCTTGAATCTTGCTGTGTTTTTCTTTCAAAACTGGTCAATAAGGATGCTTCTTGGCTTGGATTGTGAACTCATCACATGATTTTGTGGTTATTTCCATGGTATGGAGTATTCAGTCATATTGGGAGGACACCACGAGCATTGGTTCTGGCACCTACTCGAGAGCTAGCAAAACAAGTGGAACGTGAATTCATGGAGTCAGCACCTATGCTGTCCACGATATGTGTGTATGGGGGTGTGTCTATCTCAACTCAGCAGCGGCAGCTCCAGCGAGGTGTGGACATTGCAGTGGGTACCCCTGGCCGCATCATTGATCTTATTGACCGGGGGTCATTGAATCTCCAGGATGTGCGATTCTTGGTGCTGGATGAGGCGGACCAGATGTTAGCAGTTGGATTTGAGGAAGATGTGGAACGTATATTGGAGCAACTACCAAAGAAGAGACAGGGGATGCTGTTTTCAGCAACTATGCCTGCATGGGTTAAAAATCTTTCTCGGAAGTACTTGCGGGACCCTTTGACCATTGACCTGGTACATCCTTGCTTCCCAAAAACACATGGTGGTCAAACTGGATGCTTAGCATGTGTTGGTTATGTGTGATCAATAATCTGGGTTAGGGAAAAAGTTTAACCTAAACAGTGGGAATTTTATTTGGTCTCTCACTTTGGCAAGATGAAAAATTTCCATGGTGAAATGTTTTTGCACACAGAACTCCCAGCTCACTCTTGGATATGTTTGGCAGGTGGGAGATAATGATGCGAAATTGGCAGAGGGCATCAGAATCCTTGCTATTCCCATTCCAGCAGCTGCAAAGCGAGCTATTCTCACTGATCTTATTACAGTATGTGCAGATTTAATTTGGATATTGTGTGCAGAGTGGACTCTCATTCTATTGGGCAGCTAACTTAGTGATGGTGTTGAGCAATTTCACAATGTATTTTCAAGGATTATTGTCCATTATTGGTTCATTGAGACAAATGTTACGGAATGGATCATGTATGTCTGGAGAATGAACTGTATGTTGGTTGGTCTGGCAGGTATATGGCAAAGGTGGAAAGGCAATTGTTTTTACACAAACAAAACGTGATGCAGATGATGTTGCGTTGGGAATGGGGCGAATACTGGGCTGTGAGGCCCTACATGGTGACATCAGTCAAGCTCAGAGGGAGAAGACACTTGATGCTTTTCGTGAAGGCAAGATCACTGTGTTAGTAGCCACTGATGTGGCTGCACGTGGCCTGGATGTTCCAAATGTTGATCTGGTTTGCACCACTCAGCCAACTTGTGCAGCTGTCTTCTATCTTTGTTTTGGTTGAAGTCTTTTGGTTGATGGTGTTGGTCATGATTTCCTTTGATCTGGATAGCAAATGTCCACCATCTTACACACAACACCGTGCAGGGTGTAGGGATTGTGGTGCTGATGCAAATCACTAATTTGGCAGATCATTCACTTCGAGAAACCCAATGATCCTGAAACGTTTGTACATCGAACAGGCCGCACAGGGCGTGCAGGCAAGAAAGGCACTGCAATCCTTATGTACACTGACCAGGAAATGCGCACAATGCGATTGATAGAGAGGGAGATAGGGTGCAAGTTTGAGCAGATTGGACTACCAGCTGTTAAGGATGTTATGCGTGCCAGTAATGATCAGGTGACACATTTAATCAAGCATGTGAACCCTGATTTGGCCAAGGAATTCCTTCAAACTGCTGAATCACTCTTGGAGGAGCAGGGTCCAGATGCTTTTGCAGCAGCCCTAGCACACATGAGTGGCTTCAGTCAGCTTCCTCCCAGCCGTTCTCTTCTCACTCATGAGCCAGTATGTCACAGCATTCCCTTTTTTAGCTTTTAGTTCATAATGTACCCCAAACTATGCAGAAATCAGACTTTGGTGAAATTGTCCTTGTGCTCTAATTTTTTATTGAATTGGTGGCTATTTCTTGAGTTCTTTTATAACAGCTCTGACTGCATGACCTGAGATTATTCTAATGGTACAGTTGCAAACTTGGGTTGTTGGGTCTGACATCCAGGGAATGACAACAATGCGGTGGGTACGAACAGGGAAATACTCTGGGCAACCCATTTCAGCACGTATTGTGAGTGGAATGCTATCAAGCACATATCAACCAGCAGCAGACAATGTTCGGAAGATCTGCATAATTGATGATCCAAAAGTAAGTCATACCCTTCCAGTCCTCATTGTGTGATTGTCTCTAAAACATCCTAAACAGCTTCTGCACTTGCTTGATATCAGTTCAAGCAGCATTGTCTTGCACAGTCTGATGACAGTTGGCTGGATGTGGAGCATATGCAGGTGGATGGTGCTGTTTTTGACTTGCCTGAGGATGTGGCGAAGGATCTTTTGTCAAAGCCAACAAGACCTGGGGATGTCATTGATATGCCTAAGCAGGTTAGTGCCTGAAACTAAACATATCTAGCCCTATCATCAGACAAGTAGAGCATGCAGTTGTTATTTTCTAAAGTTCTGGTGCTGTTACAAGGCATTAGGTAGTGAAGTCTGTTGTTGTCTAAATGTATCCATGTTCCATGGACTAGGTTAATTACTTATATTAAACTTGACAGAATCATTTGGTTGGTACAGCTTCCAAGGCTGCAGATGGAGGAACTGCGACCTCGTTCTGACATGTATGGCCGCTTTTCCCAACGTGGAGGCAGACAACGTTCATTTGACAGCAGGGGAAGCCAAGGTGGAAACAGGGGAGACAGGTTTGGTGACAGATTTGGGGACAGGGATAGATCAGACAGGAACAGATTTTCTTCTGGTGGCTCAGATTGGGGTGGGAGGTAAATGTGGTCCTCCAATATTAACTCCTTATGAGGCTGTTTGATTGCAATTGGAATTTATTTTCTGAAGATTTAGATGGATTTAGTGTATGTGCTTGGATGGGGTTATAATTTGGTGACATTGATGATGATGGTGGTGGTCACCTTGTGAGGCTATAGCTGTCCAGTGATATTGTGTAATGGAATTTGAAGCTGTGTCCCTAGGAACCAGAACTGGAATCAGCCAGGGACTTACATGGAATTTGGGAATTCTTCTGCAGAGGGAATTCATTTTCAGGAATCTGCCATGTCTGCAATCAACCAGGGCATCGTGCTTCAGATTGTCCAAAGAAGCGGAGCTCAGTTCTAAGAGAGTGGGGCCTTAACTAGGTAGTGTAATTGCTCATAGTTCAGATTAGATATCTTCCTCTCCAGTGGAGCCTGATATTGTGGCCAGGGTAATGAACGCAGTGCAGGATCCCCAAATTTTCCCAGGCACCTCAAAGCTCCATTCCAACGACTTGTGCTCAACACTGATGGTCAAAGGGAAAGAGTTTAGTTGCATACACATATTGTATGTCAAGGAACAAAAAGCATCTCAAAGAGGGGCATCAAGGAGCAGTGCAATTAGTGGATGCAAACCTATTCCAAGGCACTGAATCTCTTTCATATTATCCTGTAGTTTTCATACAGATGTTGACATGTCAAATGCCCTTAGTAGGTTCTAGTTGGTGGGGCTTGTCTGAGTTGGAATAGTTATGTCTCAATGCTTTCCCTCAATTGCCTGCTGTAGATTGCTCTGCATATGGAGCCCGATCAGATCAACTTTGGTACCGAGGTTGCTACTTCTTGGTGACATGTAACGTCAATTCTTTTGCAATCTCCTGCACAGTTGCCTTGTAGAACTCTAGGAAGTTCACATGTTCTGAGGTTGTTGAGCTGTACTGCAGAAATTATGCAGGATAAACTTATCTGCCATGTCAAGTAAGATAGTTAAGATAAGTTTGGATCCCAATTGACTCATTTGAAATAGTTAAAGTGGGAGAAAGGTTACTTTGATTTGGGGTTATACTGATTGAGATTTGTTGTTCTCTGTGTCTTTTGAACATTGAGAGCTGTAGGATTCTGTATTTGTCGCTTGCTAGAAAGTCATGCCAGATTGGGCAGGTGGTTTGGAATGTCTCAAGCAGATGACCTTGGTTGAGCTCACTGGAACAGTTAGGCAGCTTGCTATCGGAATCTGTGAAGCTGGGCTTCTGGAGCCATGAATCCTGGACCTTGAAGTTAATCAGCAGAACGGAAGATCAAATGTTGCCTTAGATTTGTTGTGAGGGTCTGTGGTATCAAAGGTGTTTCTGGTGGGCTGAGCACCTTGACTGACAATACTCTTGATGTTTCTTTATTTTGCCAGGTCTCTGGATTGGTAGCCCAACATCATGAGTCTTTCAGTTGCTTCTGGAAATGTGACAGGAACTCCATATTCAAATTTAATCACAAGTTTATGGCTGCCTAGAATATACTTGTTTGCATTTGCTGCAGGGAGCTGATGGAGCTGATGAAGTCAGTGGGGAGTGTGTCATGGCAGTGAGTCCTGGCTGTTCTTGATCAAGGTGACAGTCAGATGCGTTGTGACACTTGAGGATTACTGCTCTCCTTTGCAATACTCTCCTTGGCAGTAAAACTCTTTCCATACTCGTTTTCATTTTGCTAGAACTGACATAATGGTTACCTTCAAATAGTTAGATTGGATTTTTCCCTGCAATCTGGAATTTTTTGTCTGGTTCTGGTTACCTGTAATCATCAGTGTTGAGATTTCTGGATGCTCATGAGTTATATTCTCTGTAATTTTAGGAAGGGCTGTCGGCTCACCAAATGCAACCCCCTGACATGCAAAGAGGTACTGGAGGCTTCTGTGTGGCAAGTGACAGTCGGTTTTCAAATTGGGAAGATCTGGAAATCAGTTCTCTCCAGAAACATGAGAATGAAGTGGTTGAACAGAACAATACAACACTGGAAATGATGCTGGAGAGCATTGGCAAGATTTTGATTGGAATTAGAGGTACGTGTGAATATGTTTGACTCAGATTATGGACTTTTTGAAGTGCATATTACACAGTAATCCTCCGTTGACTTGTGTAGGATTGCTTTTTGGGAAATTGTTTTCCAGTAGTTAGGCTGCTGATAGTGCTTAAGGAAATTTTTGCAATGAGTTTGATTACTGCTGTATTGACTAGTGATCCTTAAACAAAATTATGTAGATAATATTGTGATTCATAGTGCTAATTTGTGGGCATTGATCTGATGCCTATTGTATGTGTTTGTGGATATTTTCTTCTTGAATTAGTCAGTTTTTATCAAATATACCACATAGCATCGTTTTGCATGCCTTTGTGCAAGTTGACACAGTTTCCACCATGCCATATTTCAAACTACAGAATCTATCAAGTACAACCTTAGGTACATGGATGTGATGCTTAGTCTTACCAATGCACAATGACAAAGCCGTGTTTGGAATTCAGGGTTAGGGTTTAGGGTTGCATGATGCTGAGGCCACCAACCCTGCTGTGCAATCATGCTATGGCCATATGCCAAAACCCTAGAGCAATGAAAACACTAAAAAAACAATAGAGAATAGAGTTCTGGTCAATATTGGAGTTGTAGTTGGGATTTGTCAGCATTTTCAGTGGTTTCACTCAGAGCACACTTTTTTATTCAAGGGGTTCTAAGATATGGACTTGACATGAAGACCTGAGGATCATTTTGCTTGAACTTCCCCCATTTTTGTTGAGTTGTTGAGGTCAATCCCTTGACTTGTTACTTAGAATATTTCATCCAATTGTTTTTGACTAAAAATTGTTTAGCACTTCATACTGGAAAGACTGTAGTGGTTGATCAACGAGAAATCCCAAATGCAAAAATCTTTATAAGTAACAGGTCCTTCATTGGCATCAGTAAAGAGTGTCAATCTGGATGCTGATGAATCAATCAAGAATGTTAAGTGTAGGGTATCAGCTTTGGAGTGAGGAGTTCTGGAAGAAAATACTCACTCAATGCAGAGCCAAGGGCTGATTACTTCTGGAACTTCCCCTGCTCCAAGGCCATTATCAAGCATCAAAATCACTGCAACTTTTCAAAAGAAAAAAATTGCCTGTGATACTTGGTGGGCATCTGTTGGGTATCACATGGAAAAAAACAATGGGAAATGGAATGCCTGTGTCTATGGGTTACTTGTTTTCTGAAATGCCCCACGAGAATTTACACTTTGTAAATGTACCTCCAAATACAGTAAGGAAAATCTTGGAGGCTTTTACAGTTGTTATGAACAATTGTAGAGGCCCAAATTGGGGGTGTGCGTGGACTTGCTCTGGTCTCTTTTCAAATCTTCTAAGATTTTCACAATCATATGGAACCCACCTCCACCTGCTTCATGTGAATGGGATGCATGGACTTTGGGGTAGGTTTGGTGTTGGTTACAAGATAAGCATTACAAATAAGGTAGCTGGTTTGGGTGTCCTATTCAAGCATCCTTTTTTTTTTCCTCTTGGGTGGGATAGGCAGAGCCATCTGCTGGTTACACTTTTGGTGCAGTTAGTTTCACTTGTAATGTGAATCATCAGTGGAGAACACTCTTAAGAACACCCTAAACCCTAAATCGGTTACTCAGACTCTGGAGTAGGCCCTGATAGATACCGTTCCCACTTTAAGAAACAATACTCTCTCTCTCTCTAAACAGGGTTGGCAAGTTGCGAGGTGGAATGGGCCCATTTGATAATACCTTAAAGATGTCCTTTAAGTCAGACCCAGTTTAGATGAAGCCCCACTTGAGCTGAGCAGCATCTCCGTTCTCAACAAGCAAACTGCATACACAATTTGGGTGGCCATTATCACTGGCCTTTCTTCATCAGCCTGTTTTCAGGAAGCCTGTTTTTGTCTTTCAGAAGGCATATATCTATTCCATGAAAAACAAGTTTAGACAATAATAATTTGTCAAACTAGTCTAAAGTAAGGATAGAGACAAGCAAAATGCTAGTTCAGCCTTCTCCAGATTAGCATTTCAATTTACTCGGGTTCCAAAGTTTTGTCAGGGTATCAGCTGGGATAGGCTGGGCAAACCAGGGAGAAACAAGCTGTGGGTCAGACTCCTTCAAATGAAGGTATCAGTGAAACCTAGAGCACTAGGATGAGGGCATTCTCAAAATAAGGAGCCTAGGACAAGGTGATAGTTGGAGTGGCATTTTTGAAATGTCCACAACCCATCAGCTTAAAGCTCCATTGCAAAGGAGGTGAATGTCATCATGAACCTAAAATATGTGAGAGGTGAAGGGTTCTTACCAGTGTTGGTCAGTTATTAATAAGTTTTGATCAAGTTATCAAGCCACTAAACCCTAAAACCCATCAGCAGGTGATTGATTCTTTTGATAACTGGTGTGATATTTCTTCTAAACCCTGCAATTGGTGTATATTTGATGGTTCTCAGCTGTCTATTTGATAACCTACCTGACACCCAAATGTTTTTGATATTGATATTGATAACTGGTGTGATCCCCTAGAAAAAAAATCCCCAAAGAAAGAAACCATCCCTACAGTTCTTACACCTACTTATATGGGATAGCACTCTTAAGGAGGAGGTGCAAGATTCCTCCTCTTTTTCACAGATAGGAGGTAGCTCTACTACACACTTAGTTTCGTGCATTCCGGATCACCAGAAATCGCATGAGACACATGTTGCATTGCCACATTTAGAAACACCATTTGTAATAGCTATATTTTATTGCATCTTGGAATCATTCTGAAGTATCTATGAGAAGGGAAGCTCCAGGACACATGAAACAGGGAGACCAAAAAAAAAGGAGCTCTGGAGGTCCTCCTCTTGTCATTGTACGATCATTTTATAGGCAGAGAGGGTGTTGTTAGTGACTCTTCAGAGAATTTTGGTCGTCTCCATCTTGTGTTGGGCCAGTTGTGATAGCAGAAGAAGAGGCCTCTCCTAGGCTTGGTGTCCTTCTAAGTTTTACACCCATTTCTTAGCAATGGTTTGTTTTGTGCTACCGATGATTGGTTTGTTTTGTGCTACCGATGATGGGTTTGCATCTTATGTTTCATGTTTTCTCCTCGTAAGGCTCTCATTGTGGGTTCTGCACTTTTGGGTGTTCCCTTGATGGAAGTTTTTCCTTTATTTACTTATTTGTAGCTCTATACTTAATTTGGCAGGCACGGGGAAGGATGGATGTGCAGGTGAGCAAAAGGCCAACAATTTTACTACAGCAGCACAATAGAGTTCTCATTGTGGGTATTGTTGAAAATTACTGTAATGGGCTATCATTATTAGTGAGTCTAAGTTTGATGAAAAACTTGCAAAAGACTCAGTCCATGAAACCTAATAATTCAACAACAAGTGTATAGTAGAAAATATACATACGAGTATGAGTCATTTGGGTGGGACAATCACAACAATAGTCCCAACAAGAATAGGCATGAACTTTTGGGGTTTTTTAAAATGATGTGATTGTCATTTGCTGACTGGAATTTGTAACCTTGCTTGGTCTGAAGGGTATATTTTAGTTAGTTAGTTGCCAATTGAACAAGTTGACATCTAGTTTTAATCTGACTTTCCCCCATGGACGGTGCACCAAGTGGACAGGAGGGAACCAACAACACCCACGAGTGCACCATGTATATGATGAATGGTACATGGATAAGAAAACATTTTTTCATTGTATCTCTGTCCTACAGCTAAACCACATTGTTAAGTATTAAATAGGTTACCAAGGTTCACCCGCAACCAAGTCATGGGTGTATTCTGGTGGCTGTTGGGCTTCATAATCCCATCAAGTGACATCTAGTTGTAGGGGAGATTCTTGTACGAGTAGGTTCTTGTGAGGGAAGGCCATCTGAGGGCTGGAGCCCAAGGGTGTTCCAAAAACCACAAGAGAACCCACGAAAACAGAACCTCCACCACGTAGTATATTCGACTTTCTTTTTTATGGGACCGTTTTAAAAATAGGAGGATCTCCCTTTGGCATAACACCGGGAAATAAAAGTTGGCTGCTTTGAGCATCTCCAGCTGTGCTCAGTATGTGACCCTGAAAAAAAATATTTTTCACATCCAAGTTTAATTATGTGAATTTTTTGCAACCCCACCCACAAAAATGAAACAAGAAATAGGTGGGGGTACTTACTACTAATAGCAAACCACCTGGACCAATCATTATGAGGGGCCAATCAGAAACACTGAACACAGACATCTCAGATTATATTTATTACACTCTTTTCTTTTCCTGGAGGTGTGTGCAACAACATTTGTTGCACCTTTCACAAGCCACCCTAAAAGGTGAGCAATTTTGCAGAGCCAAAACAACTTTCTTGTGATGCAAACCTGCATGTTTTGACTTTTCTTCATCCAATTTCACTCTGTGCAGGATCACGTACTGAGCACTGCTGGAGATGCTCTTTGGTAATTAGCATTGTTGCGCCCATGGGACGAAAACAAGTAAACAAAGAGTGAGAAATGGGAGTCACCCTCGAGAAGCCCGTCAAAGAAGATGTAGAGCACCCGAGAGTGAGGACAGAATAGAATTCTGGACAGGGGAACTGTACAACTGGGAACACTGAAAGATGGCATGTGCTATATTGCCCACATGGTTTGACAAAATTTCTTCCAAATCTGAGAAGGCAAATCCTTGCATGGAATCTCAGACTGGGTGGTTCAAGTGAAGCACAAACCAACCAATTTGTATTTCTTGAATACTTTATGTTATATTCCTGGACTCAACATACCATTCATCCTTTAATCACTATTGCCTCCATCAATCCACCTTTTATCTACCACAAATGATCGTGTTTTTTTATCATCTTCCCCAAATTAGTTCCTATGACAAACCATATTGTGTCGATTGAAGAAATTTTTCAATCTTCAAATTTTTTTTATGTTGGAAGAGGTGTTTGAGAACTTTAATTGGGAGTGATGTGTGAAGTCGAAGCTTTTTGTTACGTTGGATCATTTGCACAAAGGGTATTGATCAAAGGTATTGTCACAAACAACTCAAACCTAGGGGGGGGACTACAAAGAGTAACAAAAATTAATCAAATTGCAATTGTTTCATCTATCATTTTGCAAATTCCTTCATTGCGGTTTGTGTTCCACTTGCATATTACCATGTCCATAAAATCCTAGTCTACCACAATGTTCTTGTAACCAACCCATTGACCCCATGCGTGATCAATCACTTTGTCGTTCCATGTATGCACATTGTAATTGTTGGGGCTCTCATTATTGTGTAGGCCCGAGGATGGGAGTGCACAATATTGTAGATCGCACCTACCACAATAAACCTATCACACCTACCCCTCCTAGCATGTGTACCTTTACCGCATGTTAACAATCCTCAATGTTATTTTGTATGGTTTGCCCAAAGTTTTCACCTTGTTACCTACACAGTTGGGCCAAAGAGGAGAGTCCTTTATCCTTGCACAAATTCTTTATGTTTTGAGATGGGTCCAAAGTTTTCAAGTTGTTTTTGTTTTTTCTTGTGATGAGCCGATAAAATTGGCTATATTGTCCAAACAAAAGGGGAAAAAAAAAAGCAAAGAACTTGAGAAGCACCCCATTTAATTAATAGAACCAACAAACTTTAAGGCATATATTTATTCTTTTTTTGAAGACCTAGATACCAACCTTATATAGCTATGGATACAAATTTCTTTTACATACATCAAAGGTTATGAATTAGGGTATGTTTTAAAAATTAACATATCTTTGGATATGCATTTTTATTAAGGTATGTTGATTTGAGGAAAATAAGTTAAAGTGAATAATATACCCTATTTGTATTTGGTGAATATATAGGGATAAAAATATATTCTTACACAACACTAGTACTTACACCTCTATGTAGCCATAATTTCATTCCCACTCTCAAGGGGAAAATGTGTAAGATGCCTCTTTTTGTTGGAGAGATATTCATGGACATAAAGTGCCTCCAAATACACTTAGAAAATTTCTCCAAGGGCTTCATGTGTTGCGACAAATGATGTCCTTAAGCTATTTAGCCTCCATCATTTGGAATTTGACCTTCAATTGGGTGTCTTATGAAAGAAGAGTCAGATGGGACCTATGTTCATTTTTAGGTGTAATTTTGACTATTTTTTCTATTTTGGGGAAAATTTGCTAAATTTTTTATATCACCCCCAAAATTTTGAAAATTTTCCTAAATTTATAAATAAATTAAATTTGATTTAACTTATGGAATATATTTAATAGTTAGATTGATATTTAATAATTTAATTTAATTTCACTTTGAAAGGGAAATTTTCAATAGGTATGTGAAAAAGGGGAAAAAAATAATGGTAAATAAGGTGAAGGTTTGAAAGGATATTTCAAAAATAATTGTAAAGGTAATGGTAAAGTTATTGTGCCTTTTCATATCCATGTAGGTTGATATAAAGGAAGGGAATGGGGTTAGTTAGGCTTGAAAAATTCATTTCTAGGACACACCAAATATTATCATAATTTTATGAATGGCTTGAAACCATAGACTCTAGATAAATCCAAAGAACAAGTATGTGGGAATGCTTATAAAATATAGGATCATTTTTTATATATACTCTCTATTTAATTGATTAAAAAAATTGCCATTGGTAGAAAATTCCAAATCCAAAACTATTAACTAATGAAGGAAGGTACATTATATTTGATGTGGTACTTATCTTATGGATAAATCATGGCAAAGGACTCCTAACCTATCATCATTCCATATTACCATACCTACTAGCAATGTCCAATATTTGGTATATTCAATTTTATTTTTTTATTATTTCCCAATGGGATAGTTGGATTATAGGAATTCAACACACAATAAACTAGTTGTTTAGGTAATATGATTATTTTTCCCTTCAAACTATGCACACATTTTTTTTCATCTTTTAATCCCAAAAATATTAAATATTTGAATCTACAAACTCCCATTTCTAGTTTAAAACATGTAAATTGTTTTAACATTTGTCTTTTTTGTGAAACATAGGGGTCCATTGTTAACTATTGTTGTTACGGGAGTGGAGTATTACCACAACTAATTTGGTTTTGAGACATTCAATGGGTTTGAAAATTGGGCCTGAAACCAAACAAAGTTTCCACCATTGTTAGCAAGTTTGAGATTTAAATAGGTTTAGCCCCACATTTTATTTCAAGTTTTAGGATCTTTAAACCAAAAGTTTCAAATTTTGTTGGAATTTCCTTTGTAACTTAATCGGATGACTAACCTATCTTCAAAATTGAATCAAAACCTAAACCAAGGTGTTACTTCTTTTCAAATAAAAAAATTGTCCTTACATTCTAAGCAAGCTATTACATTTGATTGGTTTTACATAATTAACATTACATGACTTCTATCTCGATCATGGCACTAATTGAACAAACTACTACTACACAAAAAATGTTGATTATTTGTTTGTTATGGAATTGGACTTAGTTTTAAATCAAACAAATTTTTATTTATTTATGAAATGAACAAAACCAAAGGTTTTTTTTATTATAAAAAAAGATGATGTTGAAACAAAAAGAAGAAGATTGGAACTAAAGGTTCTTTTTGAATTGTGAACTTGACAACATTGCTTTGAACAACAAAAGCTATATGTTTAACTTTTGGTATTTTTATTGTAATTTTGCAAGATATTAATAATTGCATCCATTTATGGGTTGAGTTTGGTATTTATTTTGAATATTACTTACATTAAAATACTTTATATGGAAATGATCATTATGCGAGTCTAAACTAATCTTATTTCAACATTGAAGTTTAGTCATACCAAATGATTAAATTGCATCAATAATGAAATCAAGGTGTTATATGAATATCAACAAGTTTTGGGGATTTGAGTTTGATCTTGTTTTGGTCATTCGTTTCCATAATTGATTGTAGGGAAGAACTCATTAACATCACAACACACGATTGGACAAGATATCCTTAGTTGTATCACATAATATTATGTTTTTTGACACTTTCATACCTTCTTAATATTTGTTTGCACATTCATGGTTGGTTGAATTTCATATTCATCTTCTTTTACGTCCCATAACTCGTAAGTTCAATGTTCTTGTACAATTGGCTATGTATGGTAACTGGTTCAATATGTACAAGTTACCATGAATAGTTTCAACACTCATGTGTTTCAACTATTCATGATAATGTACACAACATCATTGGTTGGTAGTCCATAACTTTCACATTTTACATTACAAAAATCTCATCGAAAGATTCATGATCCATTTGATTTTTTTTACAAAATGCATACACAAACAACACACTCAAATAACACATACAAAGAACATTTTCATCGTGTAACAACACTATACCATCCACATGTAGGCCATCAACGTGTAGGCAACCCTAATGTGATTCATTGATTGAACTACCACAAAAGCTAATATGTTGTCTTTCCTGATTTTCCATTCCTTTAATGCTTTCCTTCCAAAATTTCACGATTCTTTTTTCTCCTAGACACTTTCAATCACACACATTTTTTATGTTTACACACCTCTCTTTACATTCATGCACATATTTAGACTTTTGACATTGTTTTTTTCCTTCTATAACACCTTTGTGAATTGATGAAGTTGACTTCAAATGGATGGGAATATAAAAAGTTTCAACAATAAAGAAATGGAATTGAAAAACCGTTTTAACCATGATTTCTTCAAGAAAATTGAACATTGCTTTACTAAAGACAAACATCACTCAAACTTGTTCAAATTTGTATAATGACAATTGTATCTTTTTCAATCGTTTCAATTAATTCTCTTGCAACTTCAACGAGTTTACATTATTATCAAATAATTTGACACCATCTGTTGTCTCATTTTTGTGGATAGTTGCAAGGGTACAAAGTTACAATGGAACTCTAATTTTGATGTTTGGTGGAACTATAGTGAATGTTGTGGCACTTTGTAATCACATTTTCAACTTTGACAACTCTTGTTGCCTTTGAAACTTGAAATATTTTTAGCTTTCTTTCAAAAGTAATTCATTTGTGAACATTGTGAACAATGTCATTCCACTTTGCTCCTCAAGGGTGTTCACCTTCTTCAATGTTGTTGTGGCCATTTTCTACTATGGTTTGAACATGCATTTTCATTACAATTTTTTTGTTTTTAGTCATCTACAAGTTGTTTTTGGCAACTTTCACACCTTGAGGGCATCTTGTTCCAAAACTTAGAAAACTATTAGTGTTTCAATAATTTTGGCCTCACTTGCATCAACTTCTAACATGGATGGAACACATCCTTTCATTTCACGAGAATGATTTTTATAGCTTCCATGTGCATGTCAACCCAATTTGAGATGTCTTTTAAAACCAACCAACATTAATGTATGAAAGTAAAGTTCTCTTTGTTTGAATGTTTCACCTCATAGGGCTTTAGGGCCTTCTAAAGGGTGTTCTTGTTGTTTGCATCAAATTCTTGGAGAGCTTCAACAACTCCAAAGTTGATTGTGAACTTCAAAACGTAATGCTCGATTATTCCCTAATTTGTTTTGAAAAGTTTCATTGGTCTATATGCACAAAAAACTTTTGTTGTAGTGTACACAAATCCTCTCCCAAAATGTGTTGCATTTTTGCTCATTTCTTGTGATTGAGTTTTGTGAAACATGGAGAAACAAGTTGACATTCTTTTTCAAAGACAAAATTTTCCCCCTTCTTTTTGCTTGTGGCAATTTCAGATACTCTCATTATTACCATGAATCTTGATCTTGAAACACATCGACATATCACAAACCATTCTTGATATGATTTGATGGTGTCGAATTTTCATTACAACATTTTGACACATATAAGAGGTTGCAAACATGATTCTTCTTGACCTTGATATACTTAGGCCCACTTTACACCAAGAGTCAAGGCCAAGGTTGAACTGAAATCAAGCTTTCTTATTGGTGCAATCACTAAAATCAGCCCCAAGGGCTTTACACTAAAAGTCAAGATTGAAAAGATTTTTTATTTTTTTTAATCTACCACTTTATGGCCTTGACTTAGCCCTAAGGTAGAAAAAGGAGGATACCCATCGACTCTAGAAGCCAATTTGCAACCCTTGGGCCCAATGTTGTTGTAATAAAATATATTGTTGTTTTTTAATTATGAAATCCACATTGTAGGATCAAAATAAACCCTAAAACAAACCCCATATCTTCTATTTATTTTCATTTGATCTCTCTTCATTTTCTTTTTTTTTTTGCTGAATTTTTTGGGTTTGTTTGTGAATGATGGAAGAAGAGGTTTCAATTTTTTCTACTTGAGATATGGTCATGAAAACCCCAAGAATCTCTAATCTCTTAGCTCCACTTTGGTTCTACGAGTTCCACTTCTGAAGTGAACCAACAATGGCGTACACTTTAGTTATGTGGATAAACAAGGGGGGGGATACTAGGTACACTTTGGGATAGGCCCGGTAGAACCAAACTACCCCCAGATAGACCATGGTTACTTGGCTCAACTCGACATGTTCTTAGGTGGAATGGGCTCAATCTATTAGTCCATAACACACTTTTCTAGCTCTTCACGGAATGTTCTTGGGTGTAATGGGTCCTATCCTAACCCACTTTCATGAACCTTCCCGAATGTTCGCCTCCAATTTCAGCAAAGAAATGGGTCCGGGTCCACACTCCACAAGCACACTCGGCCAAACCCCCTCCCTCCATCCCTCCACCTACCCACTAGTCACCCCAAAGAAGAAAAGAAAAACCAAAAAACGTTTTAGACCAACCCAATCCATACAAATGTACAAAATGTTGTGCAATTCCACGCCGTAAAAAGTGCAGCACGTGTTTGAACTTTGGAGCCCCCCAAAAGAGAGAAAGAAAGAAAGAAAAAAAAACCCTTAAAAAAAAGGCACCCACTAGTTACAAAAAGTGTCTTTTCTTTCAATTCCAGTAAGGCCAATAGACTTATTCGTAAAGTCACTATGTCGTCACCCTCTCCTCCCACCGCTATCGCTTATTCGAGAGGTATCTGGAAAAAAGTAAGGAAATTTTATTAAAATCTCAGTATGAAATGGTGAAACTCAGCATTTGATGCACAAGGTTCCAGAGGTTCCAGAGTACTTATAATAATTGTACAAGTAGAAGCTGTGAAAATATATGTAAGCAGAGCAGCAGTGGAGGCGCTCAGGAAAAAGGAAAGACAATATGAAACTCAGTTTACCACCAAAATTGGTGCAGAAACTAGTTTGGGTCCAAGTTATTTCGTGTTTTTTGTAAAATTGTCATTCCCAGTTACACGTTTGATGCCCTATTATGCCGAGGCTGGCGTTCTCGCCCCCTAATTGTGTGGACTTTATGGATAAATCTAATACCTTCTCTTTTAAATTTTTTGTTTCTTTCTTTTGAATTTTTGTTGGGTGTTTTTGAGCTTGGCAAGGTCATGGAGGGGTTTTTGGTACCTGCTTTTTTTTGTAGTGGCCCTTGAGGCATGTGTGGGGGGGGGGGAACTTGAAATTATACTTAATATTTTTCTACTTTCATATTTTTAAAAATCACAAAATCTGGCTAAATATTCCAATGGATGATCGCCACTTAAGCAAAATATTTTTATACTTTCACTGAATATTTTTTTCACTTTTATACTTTGAATATCACAAAATTTGGCTAAATATTCCGATGGATGATCGCCACTTGAGCAGAATATTTTTATACCTTTCACTTAATATATTTTTCCACTTTCATACTTTGAATATCACAAAATTTGGCTAAATATTAGAATGGATGATCACCACTTGAGCAAAATATTTTGATACTTTCATTTGTTGAATATCGCCAAATTTGGCTAAATATTCCAACGGATGATGATCGCCACTTAAGTAACATCACAAAACAAAAAAACACACACACACACACACACACACACACACCCACTCTCTTTTTATCTCTCTCTCTCTCTCTTGTGCTAGGCCCCTTATTTGGCCTATGTCCCCAATTTGGGTGTCTAGGTTTTTTTTTGGGGGGTTGGGGGGGGTGGGGTTTTTGGGGTCCTAATTTGGGGGTTATTTGGCAGTGGTTATTCCAAGTCCGTGATGGTACCCTTGCGTTTCTTCTCGTGCACGTTTTTCATCTTTCCTTTTCTCCGTGTCGGTTTTGGCCCCCGCAAGAGCCCTCGAAAGCGCGCTCGAGAGAGATGTCCCTTGAGCCCTTGTTGTTCTTCCACAAATCCCCTCCATTTTTTTCGAACACACTTTGCCTTTCCTCTCAGAATTCCGCCAAGTTTTTTTTTCTTAACAAGTTCGCCGCCGAGAGATTTGTTTTTTACCCCCCCCTCTCTCTCTCTCTCTCTCTCTCTCTCTCTGTGCAGATGCTTTGACTCGTTGTTGCAAAGGAAATTTGTTTCATCGTTTGTTGTATTTATTTATGTTGTTGCATCCGATGTTTCTCTCAGACGCTCTTCAAGAGCTATCTATCGGTCGTCTACACTCTCTTTCGTACACTGTTTCGTGAATTCTAAAGCTCGGCACGGAGTCGTTCTCAAGGGCGAGTCTTTGTTTGTTTAGTGTATGTGCTCATTGGTTTTCTTCTCTCTCTCGAACTCGATTTTTTGTGTTTTTTTTTTTTTTTGGGTGTGCGTTTTTGTTTTTTTTTGGGGGTTTCTCTTTCGACTTTTGCAGTTTTGTTTCTCTAGCACACTGAGTTTCAAGTCGCCTGGTTTGCAGCTGGGGTTTCTTCTTCTGACACGGGATGCCGAATCCTTAGCAACAAGCAGCTTTGTAAAAAAAAAATCTTTCTTTTCTTTTCGGGCAACAATCTGATGTTGGGCAAGAAGCTGCTGTGTGTTGAACAATTCTCATGGGTACTTGAGATTTGAAGTGCGGAGGAGGGAGGAGCTACGCGAATTTTGATAAGAATAATGCAGCAGCAGCAGCAGCAGCAACAACAACAGTCTGTCCCGCCCGAGTTGCAGAACGATAGACTTCTTCTTCTTCGTGTTTCTGGGATGAGGGTGTCAGCAGCAGCTCTCCTCCGGCAGCAGAGTACTCGATGGAGTTTGTTTTTCGCGCTTTGGGTGGCGCTTGTTGTTGTTGTTCTACTACTGCCGCTTGCAATTTCAGCCAGAGTTCTTCCTCCTCAAGAAGCTCACGAGGGAAGCAGCAGGATTGCGAGGAGGAGTGTAGCAGCAACGACTAATGTGAGCTGTCCTCTCGATTTTTCCATTCTCACCAAGTATACATGGATCAATCAAGCTTGTGGACCCGGCACCAACACCACCACCTGCTGCGTTGCGGCTTTGTCCGGCATGGGACTTGCGACATCCAAGTACCTTGGCGAGACCGGCTATTTTGAGCTGCCGGATGCGGCCACCACCTCGGTTTGCCTCGACGAGTACCAGGCTCAACTGGACGAGATCGGTGTGCAACGGAATGTGGTGATGGAATGCTCCAACACGGTGAACTCCACCTTCAACGCCGCCATGTTTACAAGGAGTCCCAAGCTTTGTCTAGGGATCGAGACCGTGGACGATTTCAGGAAGAAAGTGGGGCCGACTCCTGTGGACACCGCTTGCCAATACCTCCCTGACCATGGTCAATGCCTCGTGTGCGTGAACTCCATGTATTCTCTCATCGACAAGCTCAACAGCAATGGCTCCCATGACGCCGTCGAGTGCTTCGACTTCGTCATCATCTATGCGGCTGGTGTTGTGAATGTCGCTGGTCCTTGGGACGAAGAAACTGCACAGTGTATCCTCGCGGTTCGCTATAACCCTCCTGCCACCAATCACACGGGGTTGTTCATCGGCCTTGGCGCAGCAGGTGCGGCACTCATCAGTATTGCTGCCGCCGTGATTTTCCTCGCCGTCCGGCGCAGGAGAAAGGCTGCCGTGCACCGCGAGTTTGTGGCTCGGAACAACAAGATGTTGAAGCAGAATGCAGCGGCACTGGTGTGGTTTGACTGGACGGAGCTCAAAACTGCCACTCGGGGGTTCTCCAAGAAATACCTCGTGGGAGAAGGTGGCTTTGGCAGTGTTTACAAAGGAGTTCTCAAAGATGGCCGGACCATTGCAATCAAGAGGTTCAGGAATTGCACACCAGAGGGTGACATAGATTTTCTGAATGAAGTGGAAGTGATCAGCAAAGTGAAGCACAGGAACTTGGTGGTGCTCAGAGGCTGTTGTGTTGACAGTACCAACACAGATGGGCATCAAAGAATGTTGGTGTATGATTTCATGCCAAACGGGAGCTTGGCAGACTGTCTGTTTGAGAAGAACAGACCCTTGCTTGGATGGAGCGACAGGCGCAAAATTGGGATTGGCATGGCAAAGGGATTAGCTTATCTGCATGCAGAGGTTGTGCCCCAAATCATTCACCGAGATGTGAAGGCAAACAACATATTGTTAGATGAGAACTTCAATGCACGGGTTGCAGATTTCGGGCTTGCAAAACTTGCACCTGAGGATGAGACTCATTTCACCACCCATGTCGCAGGAACACATGGCTATGTTGCACCTGAATATGCCCTCTACGGCCAGCTCACCGACAAGAGTGACGTATATAGCTTTGGAGTGTGCTTGTTAGAACTCATGAGCAGTCGGAGAGCTCTCGCAGCCTCTGATACCCCACAGATATGCTTGGTTACCGATTGGGCTTGGATGTTGATGAAGGAGGGCAGGGGCATTGAGGTTGTTGATCAAGCTATTCGCAACACAGGTTCTCAAGAGGTGATGCTACGGTTTGTGAAAGTGGGAATCCTGTGTGCACACTTGTTGGTTGCTTTCCGGCCCACCATGATGGAGGTTGTCAAGATGTTGGAAGGAGATTGTGACATCCCTGAAATCCCTGACCGACCTCTTCCCTTGACACTTGACATGGCAGATAATGAGAACTCTTGTGTCTCTTCCTCGCGCTCAACCACCCCACACATTGAGGCAGTGAACCAGCAGGAGTTGCTTAGGTAACAGTTATTAGTGCACCCTGGGTTTCTTCAATGCTTTGCAATGGTACAACCCTCTTTTTAAGACAGTTTGTGTAAGTTGCTGGGAGTTTCATATACTCCCTCCCATCTTTGGTGAAGTGCATCATTGTACAATAGTAATAGCAGTGAGGACTGCATTGCAGTGTCAATTTTGTATATTCTTTGAGAGGCAGATTGATTCTGCTCTTCCATTATCAATGAAGACCTATGTGACAATCCTGGACATGGAGTTGTATTTTGTGGGATTTGTGACACTGTTCTTGCTGATTATCAATACTTGGGTGACTGGTTCAGCAGTGTCTTCCATTTCAAGCCTTTTGAAAATACAGCAATCAACAAGTCAAGATGAGGCAAGAAGGCACATTGAACTCCCCAAGTCCACAGCATTCTGATGAACCAAGCAGCAGCCTTCTCACTACCATCTCATTATCACGTGCAGTGAGAAGGTGCACTCCAGAATCTGGAGCCTGCAATCATCCCAAGAACTGATGATTTCATTTTCTAACAATTTGTCCTCATTTACATGTAATGAGTCACCAACATATGGAAAGGAACCCCTTGTGCACCCTGCAACATCCTTTCCAACCAGAACATAGAAATGTGGTGAGTTTCAATGCTAGGAACATGGATTGACAGTCAGCAGAACTGTTGCTTGTGCCAAGTCTTGGTACCAGCATCACCCAACCCTAGAACATCAAGTACAGAATGTTCACAGCATGTATGCAGAATGCAAAGTCTGTGACAAAGAGAAAGTACTCTCCTCCAGATGTGGATCACATGACAACCAATGTCATGCAATGGATCATGCCTTACAATCTGCAACTCTGACACCAACAACAGGGACTTGGACACCTCCATTCAGATCATGTATACAGTTCAGCAAGACCAAGCTCCTTGGCTTCAAATGAAACATTTGCTGTTCCTTTGACTTTGCCGACAGAAAAACCAAAACTGTTCTGGGTTTTTCAGCACCAGACATACCAAGAAGTGTAGCTGCAGCAAAGTTCCTGCAGTCAGTATTCATAAAACTCAAGCACTGGCACTTGCAGTTTCTCTATTTAACCAGAGCTTTACATATTCCCCCTGTGAAAGTTGAGATCCATGATGCCAGCTTTCTTGAGAATGTCGATGATCATGGCAACTCCATGATGACAACTTCCCTTATCATCAAGATTGTAAATTATGGTGAGAGTTGACTCAAGCTCCTTCAATCCTTTCTCCTTCCATCAAAACTCCCTTTTGCTGAAGATGCTGACGATTCATTCTTACCACATCTCCTCCTCATCCCCTCCATCTTCCTGATTCTGTTATCTTCAAGCCTTCTTTTCAATCTATACTTCCAGTAATACTTTTCTGGCTGATCCAGTCAGTGCTTCCTGTGCACACCCTCCCTGATATCTCCTATTGTGCTTTCTCTCCCCACCTGTTTCGTTCTATCAGTTCTCTCTATCTTCCTTGCTTCTTTCTCATGCAAAGCTCATTTTTCTTGCAAACCTCTTCTCTACCTCTTTCTAACTGCCTCACACTCCCCAAATCAGTAAAAATTAACAAATCAAGCAAGGAAACAGGTGGTAAACTTTCAAGAACCCATAATTCCTCATCTGCCTGCCTGCCAATCATGGTTGTCTTTTGACCCTTCCACAACCTCTTTGCTCAAAGAGCAATCCACGTGACTTGGCCATTGAAATTCATGCTGCTTCAATAGAGACTATGGGCACAAATCAGTCACCATGTAGTGAATTATGAGTGCCATGAGGAGAACATGCTGTGCAAGGAGGAGCAAGTTTCCTGTGCCAACTGCCTCATGTTTTTCCTCATGAAATGCAAGTGTCGACTGTGGTGCAGGTGTAATGCTGAACAGGCAAAGGAGGACATTCTGAGCCAATTTACTGTGTTCTGGTCAGCAGGACCACAGCTTTGAACTGAAATAAGTTTGCAGGAATCACCAGAGGAATGCTCTTAACCCAAGTGCAAGAGCAGGGTACTGATGTGCATTTAATTCATTGTGTAGCGGTGCCACCAGTTGTGAAATGTCTTGCTATCTACAACAGCTGCTGGATGAACTCTGCTCATTCACACTTTGCCAATTGGAATCTCTTGTAGGACAAGAGGTATGGAGCAGCATTAAGCAAAAACACAACAACAGCAGAAACTGTAGAACACTCACTATTCAAAACCTTCTATCCTGGAATCTGTGATCATGGGATGTGTGAGCTGTGAAGCAGTGAACAGAAGTAGGTGGACAAGGATTGTATGGTCACAGTAGAAGAGGTCACGACAAGGAGACTTGAGATCTGTCGGACTCATTGCTGATTTCATTGGGTTCTGGATCAGGGTAGAATAAATCTGGAGGCCCATAGAAATGGGCAACAATAGCAAAAGTACCGAGCACCAGAACCCAAAGGCACACTGCAAGCACAGAGAGCTGCACAATAGCAAAGACCTGGCCCCGCTTTTCCGCTGTGTCACTCTCACACACAATAGTATCACCCCTATCCATACAACCAGTGGGCATGAGAGGACCATAGAGTGTGTATGCAGTGCAGTAGAACCATGCTCCCTGCAATGTCAGGGCCAGACTGCATGTCAAGTCCACCACAAACTTCTGTGGGTAGGCTGCTGCAAGAACAGCACCCAAGATGCACAACCCTATCAACATGACCAAAATCTCATGATATCTTCCTTCCAGCCCTGCATGAGTTGTAGAATGGAAGTAAAACAAGAGGTACTCAGCAGTGAAGGCCATGCTTGCCATCAAGAACAACCCACCGTCTGGCAGCGGCAACCACCTGCAAACACAAAGCAATCTCATCACATCTCAATGATTGGTCTGTGTTTGATAAAACTCCAAAGTGACACTCTTCTGAACTCAAAATCCGACACTGATACTCAAACCCCAATTCCAAAAGTTGACAAACAAAATGTTTTAAGTTTGATACGATGCAGCACCTCTCAAGGTCGGATGTCAAGATGCACTTTTCAAATCATGGGTAAAAGAGCAACTAGTATTGCCAGAATCCATTCACAAAACAGGTGCAGACACATAACAAACAGTGTGTTCTTTTGGGCAGCTGCAGATTATGCCATGATGGCACCTTTGTAAACAGCTGTAAAGACCTAGCTAGATTTTTTTAGTGTACTCAGATGCCTTGTTACAGGGCAAATAAATTTGTCTGATTCCTGCATGGGCTTTACAATTTTTCATAAAGGCTGCCTACACTCTGCACTGGATTTATGAAAATCATAAAGCCCACTTCTGGTTCTTCTTGAAAATTGTAAAGCCCACTTCCAGTTCTTCTCACCATGCAGCCATGGTCTTTATGCACATTAAAGCCCCCAGGCGAGCCTTACCAGATTCGGGGCATGATCCGCTCCACCTTGCGCAGGCCCTTATTCTGGTAAAGCCCTTGCCCTAGGGCTTTACCCACCACACAACTTGTACTGTTGCATCATCCTTGCTGAAGAAGATTCAGCTATACAAACTAGATTGCAATACAAATGAAATGACTAGAATCTGCAAACAAGAAACCCTGATCCTGATTTGCAAACCTAATACTGAGCCTACATGTGCAAGCAAGATGTGTGTCTACAATAGCAAAGCCTGTCTGAGAGTGCCCTCTCTCCAGCCTAATGGCTATTGCCACCAAGCTGAAAAACTCTCAAGGTCATGTGATTGATTGAATGGAACAAAGGAAGGAAACTGCCCCCCTGCCCCAAAGAAAAGGAAGATGGCAAGGGAGAAAGTCAAAACATACCCAGTAGCTTCACTCACAAGAGCAGAAACGGCGAATAGGAAAAACATGAGAAGCATGGCAGAATGCTCAAAGTCATTCAAGTGTGCGGTGTTGAGAGCGCCATCTACCACAAAACGCCGATGGGTGGAATAGAAAAACTCCACACACATGTCGATGAAGCTGCCAACAATGATGATGTACAGTTCCACATACCTAAGACGTGACCCCTGCGCACACCAAGCTGGTGGATGCCAGACGCGACAACAAAAGCCCTTGGAATCCTTCACATAGTTGAAGATGCAATTCAACAAGTGCCATAATCCCACCATCCCGAACAAGGAACCTGGCAATATATGACCTTCAAAAGACCCCATCTTTTCTTCAACCTTCGTCTTCCTATAGACAAAGACAAAACGGTCCTCCTCCCCCCCCACCCCAACCCCACACCCCTCCACCCCTCCACAACAAAAGACTAGCAAACCTTGTAGCTAGCTATGTTCAGATTTCTACAACCAACATCACCAACAACAACAACAAAAGCAAAAAACAACAAATCCAGCTCCCCAAAACAACCACAAAAGGCATGGAATCTGGATCTGAGCTCCACCCTTTTCAGCAATCAATGACTCGACATGCTCATCATCATCAAGAGTATCACAAAACTAGTACCATCACACAAGAATATCATAAAAACTAGTACCATCACACACAAATTAGTTATGAGTTGACAAAATTAAGTTACAAGACTCACAATTTGATTTGATTTTTTTCTTTTAAGATTCTCACACAAATTTGCAATATTCATTAACTTGATAGTTTTTAGGAATCTTATTTGAGAGTTTTCAATATTACCCATTTTAATATAGTTTTTGTTATTATCACAAAATATAATATAAAACCCCAAAAAAATGATGTTTTCTTTCAAAGATTTGAGTCGTGTGTGAGTCAAAATGAGTTTGAATTGTTCATGATTAAATTTTAAGTGTCACTTGTTTTCAACTTGTGTTAAGCAATTTGTTATTTGATTTGTGCAAGTTTAATTTATTCGTGAGCTTTTGCACTAGCAACTTATAATCTCATCCCAAAGTTTCTACATACCCTCTTAACTTTTCAAATGCATGAAATTCAAAATGCACCTTAGGTTGCATTTTGTTGCAACTTTGAAAATCAACAAAATGTTTACCACTTATATATTATTTCACAAGCTCAAATACACATCTACCTTAACAATGTTCAATTTTATCTCATATGATTTGCCCAAAATTCCTTCCTCCCTTCTCATTTATATAGGAGGGCCAAAAAGGGAGGCACCTCATTTTTCATATAATTTTTAAAATTTTGGGAAGCTTTTAAATTTTTTTATAAAAAATTGTTGTTGTGATGGGCCAATCAAAATGGGTTTTTAATTTATTTTTTAAAAACTTGTGAAACACCTCCATTGAATTAATAAAATTAACAAAGATTAAGTTATAATTATTTCTTTATGTTTGACATGGATGCCAAAACATATCCAACTTTGGGTATGGGTATTTCCATCATACATTCAATATTATGAATAACATACAAAACTTCAAACTTACAGACTTTAGGTATGTGTTTCATTAAAATATATTGATTTTTGGGAAGTAGGTTAGAACAAATAATATATCTTATATATATTCAATGGGTGTATATGGGTAAAAGATATACATGCACAATATTGATTCAAACTTAAGACTTGGCTTAATGTTTGCCCAATAAAAATTCAATGTCTAAGAAAATGGTTTCTTTAACATTGAAAATGCTAGGTGATTCAATTTTTTTTTGTATTTACATGTGGTTGTTCATACACGTGGACTTTATCATTTGTTCAATAAACCTTGGGTCTAATTATCCATGCATTTCTAACTTTGAATCATTAAATATTTTGTATATTGGTTTTTTTTTAAATTAATAACTACTTGTTTTATATGGCTTTGTCATAATTTGTGGGTTTGTCATTCAATTTGTTTTATACTAGCTACTACTTCATTTATTATTTATCTATTTATTTGCCTACTTATGTAGGTAGGTATGATAAGTAGGTAAATGAGAAAAATAGGTAGGTAAGTATATATAAGTAGCATGTGCTTTACATCGACCCTATTAAGATATTTAAAACATACCCTTAATAAAGCTTTAATAAATATTTGATGCAACCTTATCATACTTTTTTAAATCATTATTTTTAGGTAATTTTTAAATATATATTTTAAAAATCTTAACATACTTGTAATATATTTAAATATACCCCTAATGTATGTGTAATACACCATAGTATGTTTTTTGAAACTTGACTCATGTCATATTAATTATCAAAATTTATGTTATTTTTGTGACTAACATGACGTATAAGGTTGTTTTATGATGAAAATAATGTTGGAAATCACTTTATTGAAAGAATGAACAAGTGATTAGTTGTATTGTAGTCACAAAAATGACCAAAATTTATAAAACTTTGATATTAGTTGCAAAATTACTAAAACATCTAATTACAAATTAATCAATTGTATTTGGCCTTCTTTTTAATGTTGCATGCCAAAGATCATATTCTATCATTCACATGGAGGGGTATTCCCTTTCTCACCCAAAGAAATATTCTCTATGGTCACCATCACTAGAAGATGAAGATCCTACTTTATTAAGGATGTTAAAAAAAGGTGTTGTCAAATTGTTAGCTCTTGATTTGGAATGGTTGCATATCAATGCATTACATAAACAAAACCAAACCCTTGTACAAAACAAGCGAAGTGGAAGAAGGCAATGTATTTGCTAAGGAAAAGTGCATTAGAAAGTGATGTTACTATTATACTCCAATGTTTACGGACCCTCTTCATGGACATTACCCCTCTTTTCATTACATCCACGACCTCCTCTAAAATTGGTCATATATCCATGTGTTTTTTGGATTTGCAACAAGGACCTTGTCACCATAAAAGAAAGGGCATGATGATTTTTAAATGGAAATCCCAAACACTTTGAATACAAATGCAACAACATTTGCTAAAATTTCCAAATAGCAAAAAGAAGGTTACTATATGTGTTATTTAAAAACCTAAATCCTTCCAGTCACCAAACTTTGTTATTCTAGTTCTATGGGCCTCAAGGGATTAAACCTCTCTTGATTTGCTCTCAAAGAACCAACTAGTTGTTTAATGAATGTGGCAGCTCATCCTTCAACAACAGAAATCCCACAAGTGCAACCCCAACATCATTACTTGGTTTCTCTTAGAAGATGGACAGAAACTAAGAACATAGCATGTGGATGTGATCTTCTACACATCATAATATCCTCCTGTTCCAAATTTCCCAGAGCTCCCACTATATCCCAGATATTTTTTTCTCAAAATGGACCACCTTACACATTCACATTAAGACCTCCAAACTATCAAAGTTGATGGCTTCCACTACAACCACTTTTGAAATCCTAGACTCATTCATCATTTCCCTTGTTCTGGTGCTTAGAATGCAAATGCTAAAACTTTTAATTCCTTCTTGACGCTTTTAGCATAGTGGAAGATCAGGTGTCAAGTTCAAAAAAAGAAAATCCAAAAGGACTTTCGTCCTCAATTGAATACAATCCAAATCCAAACAAATGCCACATTTCCTAACAAGCCGCATCAAAACTTAACTTCTCCCACTCCCCAAAAGAAAAATTTGCTATCGTTCCTTTTTTTCAGCCAGCTTCAAATAGTTGCTCCTTGTGCACCTCTCTCCATTCTTTTGAAAACTCCGCATTAATCATCTCTAAGAACCATGATTCACACTTCCCATTAAGTTTTCCAATTGAATAGCAAGGATCCTGCTCCATCAATAAAACCAACTCACCTAAGCCACTCCATAATAACCTACAAAACAACAAACAAAGCTAAAAACAAAAAAACAAGTAATTGAACTTTCAACATCCTTGAAGCACAACAACTTTAGCATTAATTGCCACACAGCTGAATTAAGGTTCTTGTTTTCATTCATCCACATACAATGTTAGATGTTTTTTTAGGTCACACCTATTTACTTTTGTTGTCTATGCCTTGAATGTGATGTAGGTTGAAGTGGGACATTCTCCTTGTCCATAGTTGGTTAATTTAATAAAATATTTTTTCTTTTGTGAAACACATTGAACATCTTGTGAACTTGGTCTTCCTAGCTTTAGCCTCCAACCAATGGAGAGGGGATTCACAACTAGACCTCACAAAAAGGTATGCCCTTGTATTTCCTATAATCAAATTAGGGAAAAAAAAAGTAAGTTAGGCCAAGAAAAGATTAAACAAAATGTCATTTATCATTGTAACAAAAAAAATGAGATCAATTTTTTTTACAAAGTCTTTTCGACTTAAATCCTCATGGATGTATAGGTTATGGGTGTGAATCTCAAGCTTCTATCCACTGCAACGTGTTAAAATATGTGATGCCTTACTTTCTTTACACTATTTTTTAATTGTGAGATATATTCAAATTGTTGTATCCAACAATAGTACACATAGTTGTTGAACTTTTCTTTGTAAACTTTGTTTATGTATGAAATTATACATTCATAAATTGGTCCTTTGCTTTCACATCTATGTTTTCCTTTTCAAATAATTTGAACCTTAACATTATTAAATTATGAATTAACATATCTAGGAAATATTGGAGTTCATCTAGCACACTTGTTGATTGGTTGAACATGCTTTGAAGGGGTGAAAATAATGAATAATTTATTGAACAACTAGAGCTTGACATTCTAAAGTTGAGTTTGTCATAATTTTGTTTTGGCAAGAAATGCAAAGTGTAAGGATTCCTATGGCAATTATCAAGTTGTTCATAAATTTTGAGTTGTAATATTTCAAAGTGACAAGGTTGAATGTGCATTGATGTTGTTATATCCTTTTCAATGTAAGAAATCTCCTCCCATTACTAAACAAAGTCCTCATATAATGAACCACAAATTTTGTGGATTTGCCTTCATCTCGCATCATTAACCAATCACTTAAATATATAAATAAAGAGCATTGAGTTGTTACAAGTAAAAGCTCAACACCAAACCCTACCTTCACATAATGAACCATACATTGGAACTAAATCACATTTTGCACCAAACTCCTAAAATCCCCATGCATTGATGGGCATGTTTATCTTATTCCAACCTTTTTCGTACAGATAACAAGTAACTATTTGTTGACTCCAATTTTTGTTGTTGTTATTATCAATTTTAATGAATCAATGGTTAAGATATGCACACTTACTTTTCTTTTTATTGTTCTTAGTGTTCATTTTAATGAATCAACAATTGGATAATGCTTAAAATTTAAATCATTGGGTTAAAATGATTCAATCGTGAAAAATGCTTTGACAAAATTCTTTACTACCTAATGGAACAATGGTTCATCCTATTGGGCTTGCCACATTTCTAGGCAGAGCTCATTCCATAGGTTATCATAGGCTTTGAGATACAACCCATTCCATAGTACGTCATAGATTTTGAATGGATGGTGTAATAGTGGTTGCTTGTTCAATTTGGCCCCATTTACATAGTCTTTCACCTTATACTTGTCAATTTTGCATGTTTATGGGTGGGGTTCCAAAAACAATTATCACTCTATGTTGGATGTGGTAAACACTTGTGGAGGTCAAAATAGGGGGTGAAGTTGCACCTACTCTTTGAAGGTATAGGACAACCAAGTGTATCAAGCCAAGGAATGGGGGACACGCACTAAGTTACCATGATGGTTTGTGTTCCAAAAATACATGACCTAATAAAAATGCATTCACACTTGATTTTTAGGGACTCTAGTGTTGAGTCCCTTAACACCGAACTAGTCATTTAAAACTTAAACTTACTTATCATGAAGATTTGATGTTAAAGTTAACATTCACGTAACATCATCAAGCTATCGCCCATTTAACATTGGGTGCCACCTAGGATGCCATCTAGATTTTCATTTAATATTGATTTAACATCAAGTGTGAATGCACTTTAAGACTCATTCCGCTCGACAATCCAAGCACTAGGTGGTCATGTGGTTTGAACAAGTTCAAATGGGTATATGGTATATACTATATACCTTTGGCTCCACTTGACAATGCAACCTGGTGTACCCTAATTTGAACTTTCAAATGGGGGGGTGGTAGTACACACTTGACCAATGTCAATATATATATATATATATAATATTAAAACAAAGACAAACTCTTTGGAGAAAAACAATGCACATGCTCATGCAGCTCATGCCCACCATCGAAAAAAAAAGAAAAAAAGAAAAGGAAAAAGAATAGAAAAAGTAGCTTGTGGATAAGTTAAAAGATAGGGTAAGTTAAAATCATTAAAAAAATTGTCAAAAAAACTCTTTTACCTTATTACACAAATGTCAGTTTTAACCACAATAACTAACTTGGGGAAAAATATAAAATATAAAATAAATAAATAATACATAAAAATATAAATCACTAAAAAAATTGTCTAAAATGAATAAATAGTTGGAGTGTATTAACTTGTGAGTATATATAGAATGGTTTTATACATACATTTAGCATGTAAAAATTATATGAATTCATTCATACAACAAGTCTTCACAACAACACTTACTGACATTCTTCTGAACTGCTTTAGTTCAAGAGAACCTATAAAGGTAAAAGGGATTTGGTCAATAGCCTTGGGTTGCTCAGATTTTGCCTTTTGGCCAAACAAATTTGATGGAAAAAAAAACAAAAAAAAAAACCCTAAAAAAAGGATGGGTCCAATCTATCTACCCAAGAGCCAAAAATTATTATTATTTTTTTTTGGCTACCTTGAGTGCCAAATCTGACTTATGGGTAAACTTTATTTTCAAATCTCAATGCTCAACAATCCCATTTAGACACCTACTACCTCACTTAGTGGTTTTTTTGTGGCAATATTTTCCCATTTTGTGGAAAAAAAATAAAAAAATAAAATTCTGTTCCAAATTGCCTGTTTTTAGGGAAAATCACCATAAAATATTTTTTATTAAAAAATTGGCCACAAATTGGCTACAACATGAAAGGGTGCTTAAGATTTTCTGCTTTCATATTTTAAATATCGCCAAATTTGGCTAAATTAAGCTTATGGATGATTGCCCCACTTGAGCACCATCACAAAACTGCAAAAAACAACATTGATTTCCTACTTATTAGGAAAATTTAATTTAAAAGAAATAAAAGAAATAAAATAATTTTTAATTAAAAAATTTATTAATTAAATTAAATTAAATTAATTAAATTAAATTAATTAATTAAATTAATTAATTAATTAAATTAAATTTATTAATTAAATTAAATTTATTAATTAAATTAAATTAAAATTATTAAAATTAAATTAAATTAAATTTAAAAAAACTCCAGGAACTAAGGAATATGCCGTTCTTTCTTGTGACCACACAAAAATTGGGCGTAAAAATAACAGAAAATTGTAAAGCACGTGTAAACTTAACTCACTGGTTGTGGCTACTGGTCTCTGATCCCCAGGTCCAAGGATCGATACCGGATCCACTCGCCTCAGATTCCCTTCGCTACAAAGAGAAAGAGAGAGAGAGAGCGAGAGGCGTCCCTGTGTTTGGCGCTGGTGGATTCTCTTTTGCCGTCTGTTTGCTGTTTCAGTGTTTTTCTGCGGCGTTGTTGCTGCCTGTTTTGCGAGCTTCAAGCTCGCTCGCATGCCCAGATTTCCCATAACGACAACAAGTGCGTGCGCCGTCCCTTCTTCCCACAAGTAAGATTTTCATAATCTCTGCATCTCTTTGGGGCTTTGGATTTGTTTTGTTTCCTGTTTTTGGTTTTTTTTGTATCTTCTTTGAAAATCATAATCCATTTGGGTTTTGTGTGTGTGTGTGTGTGTGTGTGGGTTTGGTTTCTATTTTATTTTCCTCTTTGAGATTTCGATTGCACGCTTCGGAATTATGTGTGCAGTAGAAGGAAGAAGTGCTGTTGGAATGAAGAGAGAGAGAGAGAGAGGGGGGGGGGGGAGGGGGGGGACATCTCAACGTCAACCACAAAGGGAAACATCATCATCTCAAGGGTTTTTGTTTCCTGCTTTATTAAATGATGTCCGTCATTTTCCCGTTTCCAATGACAAGAGGGAGTTCCAATAGTGGGAGAATTTAAGGCTTAGAATGTGAGTGGTGGACCATCTGCTGAAAGATTTATTTATTTTTTGCTTTCAAGCTTTTACAACGATTTTGCTTGAAGCATTTCGAGATCTAAGCTGCAGTATGTCGAAGTCCTTTAAAGTTGCACAGAATCTGTTTTATACTTTTGTTGACATGCACCATACAATAGTCAAATTCTCAGAACCTTGAGATATGAAAGTTTGTGCCCATTTGGAAGGGCATTTGTTTTCCTTCTCAAGACCATTGCACAATCCCTAAATCAACAGGGCACCTTCAAATTATAAATTCTGAGATGGAATGCAAATGGCAATGTGAATGCATGAGCCTTTTACATGTACATAAGAATTGGTATAAGGTTACCTTCTCACATGCATGTAGATTATTCAAGCAGTGGTCACTCAAACTGAAGAAACAGAAGCAGCCACACAGAGTGTAATTTGTTGGACATGACCATGAGAATTGGATCTTGGTGTAGGGTTTTGGATTGTCCCAAAATTCCTGAGAACAATATTCCTGCTCTAGCCTCAAGCTTATAGCTTTGTTCGTGCTCCTCTTGCAGGTGCATGACTCTGCTGTTCCTGTTGAAGGATTTTTTGAATGTGACTGTCAACCATGGGTACGTGCTTCAGCAGGAGATTGTTTAGCCAGGAGAGTTCCCGGTGATGTTTAGTGCCAAGGTCATTTCTAACTTTATTTGCAATGATGGCACTTCTGATAGTTGGAAACAGAAATGAGTCTGGTTCTTCTTGTTGGCATTTCATTGCTTCTCTGAATATTGTTCCTGGCCTCCTACAAATACATGCAAGGCTGATCTTTAAATGAACTGATCAACTTGCAGGAGTTTACACCTTGCTGGCTGTAGCTTCCACAACCTCCGGGCACCAAATTCAGCGGTCGTTGTTTTCAACTTTCACACTTGGACCTTGTTTGTGTCTGCCATCATCTCCTGTGTCAACATTCTCAAAATTACCTTCTGTGTGGAGAGATGAACAGGGTGCATGGCTGGTGCAGCCAAGCTTGCATGCTTGGAGGGCGCACCTCAGATGTTGGCCAAATAGGAGTGTTATAAGAGAAGGACTTTCCAAAGTGACCAGGGTGGTGCATTGTGCTGCTAGCATGAGAGAGGAAATTGTGGTTGGCACCATGCCAAGACATACTGGAGCAGAGGGAAAAACAAATGGTATGCCTTATACCAACACCAGTGATTGCAGTTAGTCCTGAGGAGAGATTTTTTTTACTTCTTGAAAAGTTATCAAAGATGTTTACTTGATTAATTTTGGCTTCTATATTGAACAGGAGCAATTGTCACAGAGAAGGAACAACCCATGCAAGCTGGGCAATCAGAGTGGCAACACCTTGAATCCCATGTGGTTTCTCCTCCATCCATTGTTGGGGAAGGACCAATAGAACATGAACTTCCCATATGGCCAGGCCATATGTGGGAGAGCCCTGTTGACATGCGGAAGCAGATATTTTGCAACCGATCATTGAACATGAAGAGTATTGTGGCAGTTGGGTTTGACATGGACTACACACTTGCACAATATAAACCCGACACTTTTGAAAGCATGGCTTACGCAGGCACCACAAAAAAACTAGTCAATAACCTAGGGTATCCAAAAGATGTGGGTTCTTCTTATCCATGACTAGATCTAGCGATTCTCTTCCCGCATATTTCTGTTACTATAAGCTGTGTCACTGCATCTTCTGTGATGCATGATTTTACTTTGTGGTTGGGGTTTTTCTCTTTGTCCTTGTTTTGTCTCTTGGTCCCTCTTAGTTTGATTGCATTTAAGGATGTCTTTGTCAATTCTCATAAGTCCAGTCTACAATGGAGTGGAAGTAGAGACTACTGTTTCTCGGTAGAATGCTGACACATAGGATCATGGACTCCATACTTGTCAGAACTGTGTTATGTAAGTTTTACTTATAGTTTTCTATTCTGCAGCTGCTGGAATGGAAGTTTGATTGGAAGTACATGGTCAGAGGTCTTGTGCTTGACAAGAAGAGGGGCAATATTCTGAAGGTGAGATTGCACTACCAAAAGACTGGTAGTGGTGGATTAATTTTTTTTTGCAGTGAGGCAAGAAGGATGCTTTATGACATGGAACTTGAGATTTTATGGAAGTATGCTTCTAGCCTTATCAATTCCTGGTCTATGCAAATGGGTGGTCAATTGCAGATGGACCGCCACAAGTATGTCAAAGTGGCATACCATGGATTCCAGAGAGTGTCAAGGGAGGAACGCCAAGCCACTTATGGCTTCACACTATCACGTGATTCTTACGATGAGCCTGATTATGCTCTGATTGACACTCTTTTCTCACTAGCAGAGGCCTATCTCTTCATGCAGCTTGTTGACTTCCGGGATCAGTTTCCTGAAAAAATACCTTCTGGCACTGAGTATGATCCCTCTCTGAGATACCTTTTGTGATTGACACTGCACCTCCTTCAGTTCAAGATTGCCATGGTTCTAAGTTGTAGATGTTTTTCACCCTTTCATTGTTTCTAGATATTCAAATTTCCATTGTTGTTTTCATTCAAGCATTAACTATTCAGGGTATTAAGAAGTGACAATGCAAGCCAAAATGGGTTTCAGATTATGCATCTGTGTTTGCTTGATTGACTTAGGTTGGGTTTGTAAATGTCTTTCTAGCAGATTTTAGAGGTCTAACTATTTTGCAAATTTAAAAATTCCATGAACAGAGTGAAATGTGCCAATGGCAGTATAAGCTCACCAAAGTAATTTCTCTGTACTGACTCCTGAAAACTTGGTCTGTATGTGTCTATTTGCCTCCTGTGACATCTGTGTCTTTTCTGCTTTTCCTGTTTCCTTTATTTTAATGGGTGTATGGAGGGCAGAGCAGAGTGGGATAGAATTTTCTTTCTTCTAGATGTGAAATACGGTAGGACTGGATATAATGCAGTGCTCTAACCCTCTAATGTGCATGTGTCATATAGTATTCAATCCTTGGTCATGTAGATGTTTCAATGCAAGATCTGGTTGATGGCTGATATCTATTTCCTTGTCATTGGCAGCTATGCACAAATGTATAAGGATGTGAGGGCAGCTGTGGACCTATGTCATCGGGATGGTACTCTGAAGCAAGCTGTTGCTCATGAACCAAGCAAGTATGGCCTGGTGCCTTTTAAGTTCCTCTTATGTGGAAGCTGTTTAATTTTTGTACTATCTCATTGGTTGGCCTTTTCACTTGTAAGCAACTGAATTGATATGTGAGACTCTTTGTTACTGTGTTGGCTTGTGGAGATACATAAATGATGATAAACAAATTGTTCCCATGCTGAAGATGCTTAGGCAATCTGGACGATTGACTTTTCTAGTTACCAACAGGTGATTCTCTCCCATCATGTTCTTATGGATGGATTGTTTGCAATTCAGGTCTACAAACCTTTTCACTATTTTTGGGCTCAGCAAATTCTCATCAGTTGTGAGGGGCCCTCCTTCCTTGTGCAAACAACAGAATGTGTAGGAACTGCAATAGGCAGCTCACTTGCTAGATGCGGTGGTTGGACTAACAGAGATATCCAGATAGACTGCACTTCTGTTGTTTAATGTGGATGTAAGCCCAATTGTACACGCAATGTCTTTGAGCCCAGCAGGATATAACTAACCCTCCTGTAGCAGTAGGATTAACAGGCATACAGACAAATCATGGATAGAATGTGAGAGAAAGTCTCAGGAGATACTAAGGTGTGTGAATTTTATGTGCAGCCTGTGGGACTACACACATGTGGTTATGAACTTTTTGTGTGGCAAGAGTGGCACTGATGGTGGAACCCCTCGTGATGATGAATGGCTTTCATATTTTGATGTTGTTGTTACTGGGAGGTCCGTCACTTCCTCTCGCCTGTTTTGCCTGAACACCATTCATCTACCTTTATGCAGAATGGGTCTCACATATCTTGGTGTGGCAGTGCAAAGCCAACATTTTTCCAGGATGGCAATCGATCCCCCTTATTTGAAGTGGACATCAGCACTGGGATGCTACAAAACACTGATCAAGGCACACCGGTAGCACAGGTAATCTTCTTGCAGTATATGCCAAGATGGGTCGATTGTCCCTGACCCCTCCTCCATCAGCAATCACTAATCATGTACTTTTGTCTAACAGATAGGAGGAATTGGTCTCAACACACCCATTCTCCCTCAAAGAGCAGTAAAACAGGCCTGTCGAGTGTTTCAGGCAAGCTCTACTGAAACTTGCCTAAGTTTTGTTCATGGTTGTATGGTGCTCTTTGGTCCCCAAGCTATTCAAATTATTGGAAATGATTTTGCAAGAGCTTGCTGTTTTTCCCACTGGATTGCCACTGGTGATGCTTCTACCTAGACTTTTGAGCTGGATGTCTCATTGGAATGACATGCAGGGAGGGAGTGTGGCTCATTTACACAGACTGTTGTCCATTGCAGCAGGGGCACAGGTACTGAAGAGTTTGTGCTTATACAATGTCCTATACTAGCATTGAATCAATCAGTATTGTTGCACATCAAGCGCCTATCATGACTCTCCAGTTGCATGTAGGAATATAGCTTGTTGGTGTAGAATCGAATGTTTGATCATTTTGTCTTTGTCTAATGTGGAGGGTCTTGTCTTACAGGTCTTGTATGTAGGAGACCACATATATGGAGATATACTACGAAGCAAGAAGGAACTTGGTATGTCATAAGTTCAGTGGTGAAGACTGGAATTTGAGAACAGCTGAAAAGACTTTGACATGTTGTTGAAGAGACTAGCAAACTTGTGGGGAAGGGTGGAGTTTGTTGGTTTATGGTGCTGAGACTTCATAAGATATTGAACTCAAATATCTCCTTTTTCAATCCAAGCTTTGTCTTTATCTTCAAATGATGAATATCTCAGCCTATTAGTAGATAAAATGCATTTCTGTTGGAGATTTGAGCCCTTTCCCTATTTTAGTTTGCAGATTGTTAGGCTCCATCAGTTCCAGTGCATCATGGAGTATATCTCCTGTTAATCTGGGCAAGAGCTTGAGGTTATCAGAGATGTCTGGTTTTCTGACCTCCAGCAAGAAAATACAGGGTGGAGAACAATGCTGGTGGTGCCTGAGCTGGAGTTTGAGCTTGAAATGCTTGTCCAGACCTTCAGCATTCGGAAGGTACCTATGACTG